>WEKY01046642.1:0-50002 GCA_013390045.1 Picathartes gymnocephalus
CCAATCCAAGCCATTCTATAATTATATGTTTCTTGCAAATAGTTGCCACTTTTCAGCTTGTTACTGGTACTACAGTTTGGTACTACAGAAATGTTTCTATTTGACATTTCTAAAATCTGAATTTAATGAGTACAATAATTAGTTGCTGTTCATAATACTTATGTTTCTGTGGGGTTATCTGAACTGATAATATGCTGATTGGTTTCTGTATTTACACAAAGTGTTTTAATGGTTGCCAGGGAAACCTAGAGCACTCTTTTTGGAAAAAGAGAATCCAAACCAATTGTGCCAATCATAATTTTCAAGTAGTTTTGCAAGTGATCAGTTACATAATTTTTCTAAGATAATAGAGCCTATAATATTTATTATTATGTTCCTAGCATTTACTTTAGGTAAAAAGAACAGAACAAGTCTTCAACATGGCACACTTGGAGGACCACAGTAGTTTAAATGTGGTAATCAGAAGAGCATCTGTTCTATGGGGTATTCTCTGTAAGTCATGACAATGGGTACAAAGTTGCCATGGATGATCTTATTACTGATTCATAAAACTGACCTTTAAAAATTAAAAGAACCAAAAAGCTCCATTTTAGGGCAGTAGTTGGGATTACAAAAACGTGGTCAGGCCTTTGCCTTGGACCAGGATGATATTTATATGCCAGAGTCAAATCTATGATCCTGAAACCCCTGTGATCAGCTGAAAGGTCAAATGGCTCTTCCCTCCCTTCCTGTAATCCCTACCTGCTGATGTGCCTGCAGAAGGCTACCCCAGGCTGGGGAAAGTTGGAAAGCAAGTAAAGAAACTTGTGGGTTGAGATAGACACAGTTTAGTAAGTGAAGGAAAGAAAAAGAAAAAAACCTGAAACAAAACAAATGATGTGAAGGCAACCACTGAGCAGTGGCTGTTTTTCAAAAAGAAAAAAAGACCTCATTTGGGTTTCTTTGCTGAGCACATGCTATGCAGTGTGGGATATCCCTGGGGTTAGTTGGGGTCAGCTGTGCCAGCTTTGTCCACTTCCAGCCTCTGCCACACTGGGAGGGCAGAACAGGAAAAAGAGAAAGCCTTGGTGCTGTCCAAACAGTGCTAACAACAGCCAAAACACAGTGTGTTGTCAACACTGCTGTGGTCACAGATTCACAGCACAGCACCCTACAGACTGCTCAGCACAATTAACTCCATCCCAGCCAGAGGCAGCACAGTGGAAATGTCTGACATATGTAGGGGGGTAACTGTGCCTCTCCAAACCTCTCACACTGCCCTTCTGCATGCAGTTACAGCCTTCAGGAACAGGAATTCATCATTTGGGGCTCATCTTTTGGGAGATCCAAGCACTTTTTTTGGATAGCACCCACAGAATATGGACTGCAGGGTATTCGGGTAAGAAGCATTCTTCACCTGCCCAGGCACCATGCAGAAAACCTCCCCTCCTTCATCGGCAAACTGTAAGGGAAGATCCAAGGGGTGCAAGTGCCCAGCTGGGGCACAGGAGCACACACTGGGTTCCTGCACCTCTTTTCTTTTCAGTGGAGAACAAATATCTAAGCAAGATACAGTAATGTTTACAGTACAAAGCTACATACCTTCTCTGACTACTAGATTTTTTCATACAAAAGGTGGTGGATAGCTATCCCTCACTTTTCCTCAGAGTGCCTGCCCAATGCTGGGTACTGCAAGCACTGGCTGCACCTCCTCTGCAGCCTGAGGAGCCACCAAGACTGATCTCAGGCAGCTGCTCTTGCTAGCTTGAGGCAGCTCCCTGTTCAACAAGCTTGAGATTTCAGACCCTGCTTTGAGGTGTCTAACTGACAGACACAGCCAAAGAAGTTCAATCCAAGATCTGAAATACCTATAGCCCTCTTGAGCAGCATCTCAGGCCAGGCAGGATATACCCAGGAACCCAAAACAGAAAGGCACACCTGTGTTCAGCCAACTTTGAAACCTAAGCTAGTCTTCAAGAGTAACCTAGCCCAACCAAGCCAGGTTCGTAATCTCTCTTACTTGCAGGTATCATTGCCAAAAGTGAACTCTCTTCTATGCAGTTCCTTAGAAGTTTTGGACTATGTTAACTGTTGTTAGATTTAAACTATTTCAAAATTACTTCTGCCCTCCTGACCGCAGTTTTGCTTCATGTGGGCCACGGCAGAGGTGGCTAAACCTCATCCCAACCCAAACCCTGCTATTAAGTAACAGCATCTACAGCAATAGGTGCAACCAGAAGACAAAATGAACAGTACAATCCACTTTCAAACCACCATGTAACTGAAGGACCTTGTGATTGCCAACTGCCCCAAAGTCCAATCACACTGCCATGTGCAGTGCTCATCTCACCTTTAGTAGCTGTTTCAGGAAACAATGGTTTCTGAATGAGAGTATCCCTTAATAGTCACCCTGGCAACAATTTACTCAGAAAATAGCTTTAAGCCAAGATATAATCAGAGTGCTAAACAGTATGATCCTTTTGTTGTATTAAGTAGCCCATAAAACATAATACTGACACCTTTCAAAAGTAGTAATTGAAATGCAAATATGAAATACAAATGTGGTTTTCTCTCTCCACAGCCCTGAGTGGTGCCTGCTTTTCAAACCGGGAACTGACCCCCTTCAGATGTCTACAGTTAGCACAGGGTTGCATGCTCCCCATTTTATTCCTTTCCTTCTAGAAAAACTCCTTTTACTTTCAGCTTTTATTCCCATTTTTCAGTTGCAGCTACCTATTTTCCCTTGGTTTATGTATCCTTTGGACTGGGACTAATTTTACAGTTGTGACTCATCCGTCACAGGAGGACTGTTCTATGGTAGGAGCTCTCAATCATATCTGCAAAACCAAATAAATATGCAAATAACTGTAAAAATAAGTAACAACAAAACCAAATAACCAAACTAACGTTTGAGCAATAAGGAATCGCTTCTGGATATTTTGGGCAAGATTAGGCGATTTACAGTCTGTCATGAAGAAGGATTAGGCGTGAATACAGCAGGGCCTTTGCAATGTAGTAACTGATTGAACAAAACATCAGGCAATATTTAAGTGTTACATGCAAAGTATTGCAGTCAGAGAAGAGCTAGTAAACATGATCACTGCTTTTCTTCTTGTTGTTTCACTGCTGAAACAGAAGAAAAGAGAGACAATCAAAATAAGAGGAAATGGACGTTTGTCTCTTTTAATCATCTGTACTTAGCCAACTTTTATTCATAAGAAGTAAAATTTCCTCTGGTAACAATCCCCGTAAATGCCTTGAAATAAATAAACTTTTAAGTGGAGTGTCTTAATATTTACCTAATAATTTTATGGCTCTTGGAAATTATAAGATCTTTGAAATAGACACTTTTATACAATCAATTCATCATAAATTAATCATAACATCGCAACAGAACCATCAAGATTCAATTGACTTTAATGTAAATGTAATTTCTATTTCTGTAGGTGCTCCATTACCATTGGTCTGCATTTAAATATGAGTCAATCATCACCTAAAATGAAGTCTACCCTCACTTTTTCTCCCCAGTATATCTTCTGGCCATACATAATGTAACTTGAATCTTGAGAGGAATGGGTATTGCTGCTCTGTCTGTGGCACTAGCCTATACTATTACAAACACACAACTTAGTGTGTGTGGCCAGTCTGGTATGAGCATCATAAATGGAAAAACTTATAGAACATACCCAGCTAAATTAAATTCTACATTTTGTTTAAGTAAAAGGAGGTGAAATTGTCCCTAAATTACATGTTAAAAAATCTCACATTTTTGCAGGAGGAAAAAATGTTGCTGTAGTGTTGACCAGAGAATGAAGAAAATTCTGTGAAGGAAAGATGCTTTGGCCCTATAATTAGACATGAGGGTTTTTAACAATAGCATAGCAGTATTTTAAAGCAAAAATGGTGAAAAATACTTCTATACTTCTTTTTAAGCAAGGTCAGGATTTTATCAACATAGAACATTCAAAAGGTGATAAATGTCCTCATGCTATCAGCCATGATAAGTTTCTGATAAATCCTGAGCCATTTATGCTACTTGTTACCAGTAAGGTGTGTGCAGTTCTGATGGACTCATAGAGATACCAGTAAAACCTCAATGCTGCACCTCACATGGAGACCAAAACTACCTAAATAAAACCAACTAAAGTAGTTCCCTGCTGCAGGCAAAGGAGAACCTTCAGAAGGTCACTCTGGAGGTGCACCTTGGGAAGTTTGCCACAGGAAGAGGCAGGGAGGAATAAAGCAAATTCAAACACACGAAAATTATGTTCGCTCTGTGTAAAATACTCTTGCAACAGCCTTTTGTATTTGTAATACAGACTGCCTTGGGGGAGCTGGGGGAAGAGTTTTGCAAGGAATGAAATTGTTCTTTTAAAAGACAAAAAAAATATACATGAATGATAAAGAGCATTGAGATGACAGAAATCAGTTACCTGTTCATATTCCATATGCTCCAGAGAAATACCACTGCAGTACAGATTTAACCACTTAACCAAAATTCTCTATAGCTATAGCAACTGCTCAAGCATACCTCTCCTGCCAAATCCACCCCTGAAAATAAACATATCTTGTCAATCTTCTAAAATTTGCATCTTTGCATTTATGCCCTTTAGTATTTCCATAATAAACTGTCTAACATGACAGTTAGAAAAATTCATTAGAAATGTGTGCATTTAAATATTGATTAAAGTGTGCGTGTGTGTGTGTGTGTGTGTGGGCTGTTTTTGTTTGTCTGTTTGTTTGTTTGAAATAGGTTTTGGGGCATGTTTATAAAGAAAAACTGAAACCTGATTTGGCAGCGCTGATTATAGGATCTATGAATTTAAATTAGTTTGGATAGGACTAGGTCCAAAAAGATATGAACATCTTTTCAATCTGTAGGAATTATTTGTGAGATAATCCTAATTTATTTTGCTGAAAATACTGAAATGTCGCATAGTCAAGAGGTAAAAGTGGAAATCATCTCAGTTTTTGTTTCAAGGATTTACAGATCAGTATTATTTCACCTGAGTAAAATAAGGAGCTCTGTTTCTAAGAGAGGCTCAAGAGGAATCAGAAGTAGAGAGGCCAAGAGAACAGAGCTCTGTTGTTTTGGTAGCTACACCACTGGTGTTTAGCAACTATTTTACCAGCAATAGAGATCTTGGATAGGTGCCCTTGGGTTTTAATACCTATTCAGTTGAATTCAATAAGTACCCTATTCTAATGTAAGCAAAACAGTGGACACAGGAATTCAGTTTCCAGCTTTTCATTCCCTCAGCAGGAAACCATTGTTCTTTTTTCCAAATAGCTGGAAACAAAAAAAATCAGGAAAATATTCAGAGAATGAAAATGTTTGAGGTACAGAAGAAGGTAATCATTTACATATGTGCATTTAAGAATTTAGAAAATTAGCTTTTCAGCTCTGCTTCCATTTGCATCTCTTCCCCACTTGCTCTCTAACAGTAAACTTTGTTCAATTCTGTCAGAGCCAACAGGAAAACAGTAGAATATCACCCAGCAGATTCAAACAGCAGGAAAACAGCTTTGCCAAAAATTAAGAGAGTAAATAAATTACTTTTTAAATCACTGATAAGTAATATAAATGAAAGTTTTATTATTGATGTGTCCACACTATTATCACACACTCTAGTACACTCTTGTGTGGTTTACAGCCTGCTCACTGAACAGGAAACCACTCAGCTTCACCCTGTGCTCAAAAGCTGCTGCTAACCTAAATTATTTTGTAATTGTAAGAGTGGGCTAGTTGAAACTCAGAGGTTTGTGTTGGTATTTCCCAAACTTTAGGCAATTCCAAGGGTGAATGCTTAGATATAGATAAAATAAGAATGCATTAATGCAGTCTTAATGTGATCCCTGCCCAAATCTTCATTGGAAAATGACTTTTGATATTGCTTCTGAATACTAAGTACTGCTACTGCAATGATCCACAAATGTTGCTGGACAGGCTGATACAGAGCTGTGGTCCAGTGGGTAAAGAGGGTCACGATGAGAGAACCCACACCAGAGTAAGGTTTATGTGGCTCTTCCACAGCCAAAGTATCTCATATATTCTCCATGGCAGAGTAATAGCAGGATGGAAAAATACCACATCAGGACTAGGGGAAGTGTTATACTTATTTGGCAGAATGGGAAGGGAGTCCTGTGGAGTGTCACAGCTGCATGTGGGGAGGTTTAGCTCCTACCTCCCTAAGGAAACTCATCCTCCAACAATACACTGAATATGCTAAAGCATCAATAAGGCTGTTACAATATTTATGTCTAAAATGAATGTTTGCAAAATGAGTAGAGCTCTCTGCAATAAACTTGGAGCTGTAAGTGAACAAAAATGTAAGGTTTGACCCAAGATTGTTGAATTTCCAAATCTGCCAAGTCATTTCTGAAATGTGGTTATTATCCTTGCAGCTTTCACTCATTAATTTAAACTAGACTATTTGAGAAGTTCTATAGAACAATGGCAATTTCTAATATTTAATTAAGTGGATTTTTTTTCTTTTTTTAAAAATGTATTTAGGTCTTGCCCAAACATGCATGAAGTAATGAATCTGAATATACATCCAAAAGGTAAAATTCTTTCACTGCTCAAAATGGAAGTACTAAAGCATGTCTATTTAGCCTACTTCTTTAGCCTTCTAGTAACAGTCTGTGACAGATCTGAACATTTTAATACCATAAAAATTAAAATGAATTGTAAGAAAAAATGAGAAGTAATGGAGACCCACTAAGGGGATACTCCCTAGTGCAGAAAACCAAAAAGTGTTTACTTCCACTGTGCCCCAAAATATTTTTGGCTTCATGATGGTATACACTGCAAAAAGCCATGAATAAGTTATTCTCTTGATGCAGACTGAAAACATTACTTTGGCTGATGGTTTCTAGGAAGCAACTGAGGGAACTTTCTTTTTCCCTCTGCTGCTACCTTTGAAGGTCTCTCCTCTTTTTCCTGTTTGCTGTTCCAAAACAACAAGACAATGACACAGGATCTCTAAATCTTTTTCCATGACAGATTATGATCAGTAGCAAGCATGTGTTTAAACTACATTAATTTCAAAAGTAAAACATTGCACTTACTTAAATTGCTGGTAAATGACACCGTAGCCCACAATTGTAGCTGAGCTGAGACATTTAATGCAAAGCATATAAAATTATCTAAGTAAAAAGTGGCACAAGTAGCCAGATAAATTTATTTGACGTACCATATGTTGATAGTGCTATGTGAAGTTTTCTTAAATGCATTCAATATCCATATAATATAGAAGATTTAGATTTAGGGCTGGAAAAACCAGTTCTGGGAAAAATAAAACCCAGCAATCTAACATCTAACTGCAAATCTTTCGTTGTCTGTGCATAGCTGGCCTTAGTACAAATGCCCACCATAACTGGTATACATTCACATGCCTTTTTCACATATCTGAAGTGAAATCTACCTAATCTTTTGCTTGGTACTCTAATTAAATCTATATTATTCAGGAAGATTCTGCTTGTTATCTAGCCCCTCTGTAGGCTTAAGGAAGGTGTCTATATACCTGAACAGGACAAGGTCTTGCATCATAATTTTGGGCAAGACCATGAAAAAGTGACATCTTAAAATGTCTATGCAGCTCTTCCTTGCAGCATTTCCAGCTTCAGGTTTTTTTTCTACTGAAGTGGTTAGGACACACCCTTTCAGGATCACAAGGTTTATTAAATCACAACCCACAATTCTTTATTGCTTTCTGCCACCAGCTGAAACACCACAATGCCTAAAGAAACACTGTGCATTCATAGATTCAGAGGAGCCAATGGGAACAGATTTACCTTCTGCTTTCCCACTTAAACTGCTATGTTTTTGATGTTGGATTTTCATGTATCAATTCCTAACCTGCCACACCTTTAAACAATATTTTTTTAGGTCACCATGAAAAGCAGTCAAGGTTGCCACAAAATGCACACACTGTTTTATTCCCTTGCAAATTAAAGAGAAGATAATTTTTTCCATTTTGTCTTTTGACATCAGGCATTCTCTGTCAACTGGCAGAAACACACCCACGTGTATGCCACAGAAATATAAAACCTTCCTATTATTATAAGTCTCTATGTATTAATTTCACAGGCAATGCAGCAAAGCAACAAAAAATTTTCAGACTGAATAAAATTTGATTAGTCCCTATAGCTTGAGGAGACTCTAGCCTGTGCCAGCTCTAAATCTTTAGCTTGAAGCAAAAAAAAAAATGATGCCGGAAGGCCCAGATGATTGCAGCTACCTGGCACAAAGATTCTGTCCTTTTTCATCCTTGTTCAACAGCCAGTGCAGGAAAAGTCAGAAAATTAGAAGATGTCTCTGCTCATTGCAGGTGGGTTGGGCTAGATGACCTCTAAAGGTCCTTTCGAACCCGAACTAGCCTACGGTTCTATAATAAATTGGATGTTCCAGCATGATAGATAGATAGATATATATATAGAGAGAGAGAGAGAGAGATAGATAGATAGATAGATAGATAGTAAACAGCAGAAATATTCTCCCCTTAGGTGGGGAGCCTCTGCAACAGCACCTCTTATAATACCTGGACAGTGTGCAGCACTTCTCATTCGGAAGGCCTGATATGTACAGCAAGGCTGACAGAGTGAAATATTCATCCTCATTACAAAAATTATATTCTTAAGTAACAGGAAGAGTGGTTTCTCACTGGTTCTCACTCCTCAGCTAGCACAGAGCAAGTATTTGGGCAGTGACCTTACACAGAGGGCAGACCCATGGGAAAGCAGCACCAGTGCTGCTCCCTTCACTGGCCCAGTGCAAGGGAGGCCTAAGAAGAAAGAAGGCAGCTGGAGTTCATCCCAACTCCGGCGATTCATGCGTTACAGAAGAGATGATAAACTGACCTGGGCATCAAATTGCAAACAGATATTGGATAGCAATACATTACCCCAAAGGCTTGTGTCAGTCCCCTTTTAGCATAAAGCCATGAAATGCATGGGTATTAGCATTGACGTTTACCACTGTTATTCATTTTTTATTGTCAAGGATAAAACAACCACTTTCATATGAACAGAAGTAAAAAGGCTGCAAATTAAGACACTGCCTCTTTTATTATTATCCTGGTACCCTTTAACTGGGCTTACTTCTGATTAGCACCAGTATAACTAAACATAAAATCAGACAAGAAGCTTGCATGAATAAGTCTCCTTCCCTGTTGCCCATGAATAATCCTCTGAGCAGAGATTAAAGTACTACATATATTGAACAAATGAACATTCAATGCCATCTGCTGGGGTATACAAAAATATGCAATACCAGGCTCAAAGAACCAGAGTGACAAATGAAAAGAGGGTGGTTGGGCAGAAACTTGCTTCTTCCAAAACACAGCTGTAAGGGAGGGTTGTGGGATGCTGGCTGTCCTTAATACCCTTCAGCCCTGGGGTACAACCCCTGGACAAGAAGGAGTTCTGGTTTTAACTCTCTCCTTAGCCTACAAGTGTTTCAGTGCACAATTATCCCTGTTTTTCCTAAGCATTACAGCATGCTGTAATTATTTGTTATTGGTTGGTCTTGATAGAAGGACTTCCATGCTCTACTCTTGAAATCAGGCCAATATGTAGCCAGAGATGCAAAATTGGTGAGGGTACAGGCAGCCTAAGAAGGGACTGAAACCACGCAGAACAAGAGCACACAGTGGGCAAGGTCATACCACAGCTGTTTTGCATTAAAAGGCCACTGGATTAAATGTGTAAATCAGATTAACTGCAGAACTTGGGGGTCTCTGTTCACCAGCTCTTTGGCCCTGCAGCTCATGCTCTGCTGGCTGTACCATGAGACAACTTCATGGGCAAACAAGCACCACTGAGAATAGTTTATATAGTTTATTCACAGAGAGATTTCCAGACCAGGACTCCCACAGCTCTTAAAGTTCTGCCCCAAGAAGCAAAACTCAGGAGACAGAGAGGAGTTCAACAGAGAGGAGTACATCCTTCGTCGGGTATTTTTGGTGGGCGGGCTTAGACATGCTCATGACTGTGAATCCCATTTCCACAGAGCTACTTCCTCATGCATTGTAGAGGTTCACAAACGCTTGGTGGACCTGCTCCATGTTCTTTTTTCAGTATCTCTAAAATACTGTAAATAAATACTCGAAAATCTGCAGTTGGGAGACTTTTATTCCTTTATATAAGTTATTAGCTACTGTATAATTTACTACAGAATGGGACCTGCTGACAGCTTTTCTCCATCTCATACAGAAAAGAGAACTATTCCTGCTAACACCTATCATTCTGTAAGTACTACATGTTCTTCCAAAAATTTAACTTTTCTTTCACTTCTTGATGTATGTTAATATCATCTTGGCTATAATACTAACCAAAAAATACATTCATCACTGTTTTTAATGCAAAATAAGGCATGAGAATTGTGAAATACAGATGACATCTTTGTTTTAGTGGGATGTAGACTGGAGAAGTGACTCACTCACCAATTCTCCATTTATGGGCTGAATCTAAAATGCACCTTTATCATAAGATCAGGTGAAAATAAGAGGAGTCAAGCTGAACAAGTATGTAAGTCATAAATCTCGAGGTTAAATATGTAAGCAATACAAAGGAAAGCTGAAAAGCAAACAGTACGCATTTCAATGTCTTTCCATTTGTATATGAAAGCTGGGTTTGAGTTTCAGTTCAGGCATATAAGAAAAGAGTGTAAATACCTTTTAAATCACAGAAAGATGAAAATAAAGCACAGGTCTATGTTTAATAAGCAACTTGGACAAATAAAGGATGACTAAAGAAGTTTGATGTAATCAATACTTTGCTTCAGATTTCACAGAATGATTATTAACAATCAGATGCTATTTGGGATTAATACCAAATAGAAGGCAGCAACAGCACAGAGCAGAATGGGGAAAGAATGGTCAGGAGATTATTTACTTATGCTAAGACACTTAAGGAATTATTTAAGAAATTCCTGAGGCATTAATTGATTATCTTTGGGAATTCTCCAAAGAGTCCTGAATTCCTAAAATGATGGAAAAAGAACAGTGGTAAATATCATTTCTTCCAAGAAAGAAAGCAAATCCTAGGATTTCTTTTGTATCTGGAGAGATTATTAAACAAAGTCAATCTTTTGGAAATAATAGGTCTGATTAGGTAAAGAATTGTTAATGTGAACATGAAGAACATCTCATCAACTCCTCAAACTAAAAGTAATTTCCTTTTCAGCAGAAATATGACTAGAATAATGAGAAAGAAAACAGTATATGTGATGTATATTGATTTTTGTTAGGCCTCTGATATTTCCCAGAAGACAGTCTCACAAGTACATGCCTGGTCTAGATGAAAATGCATTTCATCTAGATTAAAGTGCTTGCACAACAGATTGGAAAAATAGCCACTCTCAGCCTAGCTGAGAGTAGTCTGCTGCTGAACTGGAAAGAGTTGTGCAGAGAAGAGCCTGAAAACCCAGGTACCCTGCAGGGGTCTGTCTAGGGTGTGGTGACATTTTTATGTGCTGTCATAAAGACAAACCTCGCCCTGTAAGGAACATTTTTTAGAGGTCTGCCTCATGTCATAACAAAGATATGTACAACCTGGAGAGAGTTCACAGGAAAGTAACACTGGGGATATGAGATTCAAAGTCTTTTAAGCTGGTTGACAATTCAGGAAAGATTTAAAGAAATATATTTGCTTAGTGAGAAGAATAAAAAAATATATAATTACAGGCGTAATGTAAATTAGCATAATAAAGGTTGAAATAAAGTGGATAGTAATCATCTTTTTAGTGTCCTTGGAGAGTAAAAGAATTGGTTTATATTTTAGCACTCAAGAGAAAAAGCATAAAATGAAAGGGCAGTTAACTGGTAGGAGAAGATATGTCAGGCAGCTATTGATTCCCCATTACTAATGAGAATGAAATAAATATCAGGGAATAAATTTGAGAATAAAAAAAATTTGAGAACAAAACAAACATCAAAGATGATCCACCTAGGTTCTATGGATGGAATCTAGGTTACTGGTAACAAAATATGGCTTCCAGAGGCACGGGGCACCCTCAGCTGGGTTCCCTCAGCAGCAATGTTGGCTCTGTGCTGAAGGAAGCCAGCAGCTACGTTCCAGTGAGTTAACAGTGAGGAAGAAGGGTGGAGCAGCACTCCAGAATACAACCTTGAACAAACTGTACAAGTGTATAGACACATCCAGAGACATCCTGAGTCACTCTCAGCACCATACTTCCATGGACTCCACTGTTCTATACATACTTGCTATCACATTCACTTGGACTGCACATTTGCTAGCACAAATTCCCCAAAACACTGTATGTTTTTAATTTGAAGCATGACATTTGTGATGAGCTAGCTAATATATTCTTGCAAGTAACACATGTAAACAGCCAGTACAATACAAATACCACATGGATAATATTATAATAAAAGATACAGTTTCAAATGTCTGCAATGATCATAAAATTAAACACTCTCATTATATTTTCAAGAGCAAAGAGGCAGAATTCAGAGAGATATTTACACTGTCTTCCAAATGGCTATTTTATGAATCTAAATTAAAAATTTAGGTCCTCAAACCACTTCCTCAACTACTTTCCAACCCTTCAGTTTCCATCAGACCATGAGCCAAAATGTCTGGTTATGGCAATCATATATTTCCACACTGAAATCAATCTTGAACTTAAATTTATTTTTATTATCTGTATCTCTTCTTCTATCCAGAGCAAATACTTGACAATGAAGGGCAAGAGTGACTTACAGTTTTCCTCCAAGCTATCTGAGGAGGAAGAAGATATGTACGAGACTGTAAGTTCTTCCATGCAAGAGGCCATCCATTCTTTGAGAATCCTGCCTGCCAAACCTCTACAAGAATCTGAATATGCAGGTAACATTTTCTGTCTGTGGAAGTTGGGCAAAACCTACAGTCATATAGGAACAGTACAGACTTGGAGTTTTCAGTCCAGATATTTTTTTTTATTTAAAGTGTTCAGCTGGAAAATAACACTGGCAGGCAGAAACATGAGAAGAGCTTTGTCTGCTTCTCCATATTCAAGAGTTACCCAGATTTTCATTAGATTATGCTAAATTAATAATTACACACTGCTTTTTAAATTTTAATATTACCTTCACGGGATAAATTCTATTATCCCATTCCATGTGGAATGTGCAAAAAACTGGCTGATCAAACCCACAACCGTTTCAGAAAAGCTCACTGCTATTTAAGCCTAGAAACCTTTAAGATGGAAAACATATTAAAGAACACACTAAACTTTCCTCCAGATGACAATGTAATATTCTTTCTAAAGGTGTTCTCTGATGCTTTAAATAGCAGTAGTAAGCAATTATTTTGAGTGTATTTCTCAAGTATTCTTAACCTTGCAAGGTAGCTGTATTAATCACCTTTTGGTTTAGTAAAGCTATTCTAAGTCACATTTAATGCCTAAACACACAGAGCCAATTAATATCCCGTTTATGCAAGTGAAATGTCATCCTAGCTGTGCATTGCTCCAGCACATTATAAACACTCTAGAGATTTTAAATTGTTAAAAAAAATGGGGGGGGGGAATCCTAGCTGAGAAAGACTGGAAACCATAAACCAGATAGCTTGCTCCAGTTCACATCAAAGTCAGCAAAGACATTTTCTACTCATTTTTTGTGGGAGCTTGTTTGATGTCTAAACTAATAGATGGCTTTTAAAGTGAGTAAATTTATCAGTGTGTGAAACGATCACAATCAGTCTGAACAACCAGATAGTCTACATTATGTTCCAAGACTAATTAGTCCATTTTAAATGGAAATCTGAAGTGAATTCCAAACACAGTTTTTATCTAGGTTAGTAGTAAAAGCTTTCATTTAACAGTCAACATCATTTGCTGCTTATGTAAGACTGTCCTGAAATATCCAAAAGACATAGTTTTGTTTTGTGATTTTAGGTAAAAGACATTAAACAAAAAGCTGCTTTTTGCCTGTGTATTATGCCCAGTAACTATAAGGTGGCAAGATACAAGAGCAAGGAAAGGACTGAAAATGTTTTTCAAAAGGGTAAAATTCATTGCTAACATTTTTGCCATCTTTTCTAGATAAATACCAGTGCCCTTGAGACGTAAAATTGATGACTAAAAAGCACATGCTAGCATACAACCTGAGCATTTCTTTGTGATGCCCAGGGATGCAGTTTTAATGAAAAGCTAAAGTAAAAATTAAAATACTCCCTAGAGAATAAAACCCCTTACAACCCTCACAAAACCAGAACAACACAACAGCACTGCCAAGAACAGAGGTTCAAATGAAAAACAAACTCAGTAATCTAACAACAGTTAAGGTCAAATGTCTGCCTTAACTGTTTACCAGCTTATGAAGGCTTCTTTTTTAACCACAGTGGGGAGGTTAACCATAAAGCTATTACCAGGGTCATGCTTATGTCCTGAATACAGCTGCTAAAATAGGTTGTTAAGTTCCTAAAAAAAAAAAAAAAGCTATAAAAATGGCAAGACTTGACCTGAAAAACACATTTTGAACATTAAAACCCCTCCTTCTTCAAATATTATATTATTGAATTACTTGATTTTTCTTCCTCTTTTGCAGATAAACGTTGCTTAAGGCCTTCAGGTAGCACTTCCCCAACGAGCGAGAACTCATCTCAGCCCCTTCAATACTCAGCTGTAAGTAAAGATACTGAACCTTATTCACAGATTTCCCCCTTTCTGCAATATCCCCCAAAGTGCAGGCTATTTAAAGCCTTAGCCACATCACATTCATTTGCACCAGGCTGCCCAAGTTCCTTCTAGCTGTTCCTGTTTCACTTTGCACGGATGCCCTCTCCTCTTGCTTTCACTTGTTGGCTGCTGGGGTTCTACTAAGCCTTAGAGGCATCCCAGCCAGGAGCAGCAGCCTTTCCACTGGCCATAGCTTTGAGAATGGTGGCTAAAATCACACCTTTATTTTGGTTTATTAACAGATTCGCACAGTGGATCCGGAGGGGAGAACAGTGCCAAATGTAAGAGGTATAATAAAAAAAATAATCTACCCATTTCTGCAAACCGAAATAGCAATTGCTACTTCCATAGTTACCTTTTGTACATAGACAAAGGTTACAGGTGATTGAATAGACACGGTTTCAGAACAGCAGCTGCGGTCCAAAACAATCATACTGCAAATTTTGCAATACCCTTTCAACTATCTAACATTGAAGTAATTATTTACAGAAGGAGATATATTTTATCTCAAGAGCTCCCTGTTCCTACAGGGGGAGGAAAAAAGCCCTTCAGTTTAAAAATCAGGTTTTCCTTTTTACTATATTGTAAGGACATAAGGGGCAGAGAGAAGCCTATGTCCCCTGAGCTCTTCCACCAAAAGCCTGCAAGGTCCCTGCTATGTTTTACTTCTAATAATGTCATGCTATTTCACCCCCTATCCTTCTCAGGCTTTTTGCATTAATATACTGTAAAGCATAAACTGTTTTTAACTTGTAATACCAACTTTAGCAATTACTACTAGGGATTTACATCCTAGAGTAACTATTTACAAAGGCTGTCTGACAACGTTCACCTACTCAGAATATGTTAATTGTGTGGTACATCACATAGCATTTTTTTTTTTCTCTGCTGCTTAACTTTTAACTCTAAATTTGCTTCAAAGCCCTTTAATTTTGAATCAAAAATGTACCTTTAATTTTTGTCCTGTTTTGTTTCTTGTGGTAAAATCAGAAACCGACTGTCTTATTCTTCAAGAACCTAATGAAGTGTCCAAATATTAAATCCTCTAATTGACAGTTTTACTTAATAGTAAGATTGTTTTAAAAGTAGGTTTCTACACACTTTTTATATTTAATTTACTTTGGTTGTAGCAGTACTTCATGAAGTCAGCTACTGAAGGATTAAATATCTGATTCGCTTTGAAAAGAAATAATAATTTTAATCTTACCATTTTCAAATCTTTGAACCATAAGGTAATCTGGTCATAACGATTGCAATTGTCAAGCCAAGAAATGTGATTCTCTTCTGTTTGCTGCAACAGCTGATTTTTAGAAAGTATTATAAACTGATCAGCCAGAAAAATAAAGAATTCCATGTAAAACAGCCTTTTTTTCCTCTTATTTCATAATATAATAGAAAACGTGGAAATAATTTCAACAGATGATGAGAAAGTATACGTTATATAGTTTGAAAATGAAAGGTTACATTGATTCTTGTGAGTAAATCCCCATGTAGACTGGGAAAAAAGCTGAATGGAGATAAATTCGAGTAAGCCAAATTCAAAATCTGCAGAAATCAGTAGGCAAGGACAGATTGCCAGTTTATCTAAAGCTTCGAATTCCACCAGGATGTAGTAGGTTGGATTTACATGTCTCCATGTGATGTGTGCTGATGTTAAGATGACCCAAAGCCAGTGCAGGAAGGTAAATTAAACTCTGGTGTTTGAGAATGCAACGGATACATATTTTTAGTACTTGCTGAGTGAACAGTGCTTATAGAGGACACTATTATTTTTAGATAACAACTACACTCTTTTTAAATATATCTTTTTTCCTCATGCTCAGTGCTATTAAGTGGCTTTGCCACAAGATGGCATGAAAAGCACAGAAGACGTTTTTTCAGCAGTATTTTCTAGAAATGTTAAACATTTAAGATATCATTATTTTATTCAGAGCAGTTTGTTATGGTTTACTTGAAGGAGAGCTTGAGATCTGTTGCATGCACTTTGCATTAGTTAAGATTTCAGAACGCAGAACTTAAGAAAATAATTTCAATATAGTGAAAATAAAGTATGATTTTTTATTAGTAAGATGTTAAATAATCAGTCATATTTTGGTATATTTGAAAAGAAATAGATCTGATGTAATTGGTTTTTAGTATTTTTATAAATTTCTATACAAAAATAAATACACACAAAAAATGCATCCCTAACTTGATAAGCATATGTATGTATATAAAGTCTCTGAAAAACATTTAAATTTACAATACCTGAATAAATATTATCCTCAAATGTTTCATTCTGAAAGCCAGAGCAGAGTACTGGAGGCAGAGCCAGAGGAGGACAAGGAATGGGATTGGACTGCCCATAATAATAACAACAACACCAGAATAAAGCTGTAACTTCATTTGTGAATTATATGGGTAGCATTCTACTAAGATTTATTTATAATTTTTTTAGGAGGAAGAATGAAAATACATGGATACCAGGTAAGCAGAATTTTTCATCAGTTAAAATTTTTACAGGTTATTTTGCCATTTAATAGATTTTTAAAAGCAGGCCGTCACTTTGCTAGCAGTAGGTAAAGGATAAGAGAACTCCTATCTGCAGTCCTACGTTATCTCAGTCACTTGCATTCACAGCTCATGAGCATGTCTTTTATTCCTCAGTGATTTTAAAATGGCATGTTATAGCATGATGTTCTGTGCTGCAGAGCGCATCAACCCTTTGACTCTTGACACAGGCATGTCTACTTAATCTAAATTCTTCACATTTCTCTCTAGTAAACCAAGGGGGGAAAAAAAACTTACAGAGATTTTTGTTTCCTCTCTCTTCCAGGAGCCTACACCTCCCCCACGGTAAGATCACATCAGAGATCACTTACCTGTGGTCCCTGGGGAATTCAGTGCTAATGAACACTCACATCCATCTGTGTTGCTCATGGTAATGAGGTGACTGGAAGTGAGCCAGCATCCTTTCACTGCTGGCTCTCTTTGGACCTACAGGTTCTGATATGGAATTAGGAAGAAAAAAAACGTGAGCTCTAAGTGTTCGTATCAGGAGCTCAGGTCTGCATCTTCAAAACCAACATGGCTATGCCTACAGATAAGTCAAAAGCCTAGAAATATTGAATCTGGTTCAACCCAGATATAAATTGCTGGGGAAAAAAAATTATTCCACCAATTTTATTGGTGCCTTAGGCTTTGTTCACTGTGATAATATTGACTTTATTCTCACTTAAATCAATTTGCCAGTGTTTTTTGCTACACATCTAAATCATGTATAGAAATCAACTGGAATATTTCCACTTACCCCCACAGAAGACAGACCAAACTCTATTCCACAAATATACTTTTCTATGATATGCCCACAAATCAAAAAATAATCACTCCTTGATTTTGTCAACATAAAATAATAACTGCTATAATTTAAAAAAGCATCCTCCCAGAGGTCATCTAGGAATGACAAGTTTATTCCTGCATGCCTACACTGACTGCCCTAAAAGTTATAAAGAATTTTAAAATATGATTAGCATTACATATTTAATCTGACTATAAAAAATATGAAATAGCATAAAAGGGCAGTAAAATTTCACAAATTCAAAACTGTAATAGTGCAGGAACAAGAACATTCTCAATCCATTATTCTACAGAATTTCACTATTTGTTTCTGTTTGTATTATGGCAGCCAGAACGGTTCTTAATTCTCTCACCTGACTTAATTTGGGTGTGTACTCTGCAAACACACAAGGCTCCCTCCCCAGGAGCCCACCACTGAAGGCAGTTCTGCCAGGCACCTTGGATGCACCTCCAGTTTTGTCCAGCCAATCTCTCCATGCTGCAGCTTCCAGCTGGAGCTGGGCTGTGACTGCCTGGTCTCAGAGCACAGGCAGGGCCTGCCCACATCCATCAGAAAACACCAGCCCCATGTTACCTGTGTTTTCTGGGATGCAGAGCATTTTTTCCGCTGTGACTGAAACTGCAGTGTATTCCCTCTCTGGACCATACACACAGCCATACCCAGAAATATCCACTCTGCACAGCTGTACTTGGCACACATTGCTTTTGCACACAAAAGCAGTATTAAGCGGCACACAACACCATGCAGTGATGTCTTGCAAATGTAGAATATTATCCAATATTACTATTGCTACTGAAGGGCCCTGAAGAGCTCCTGGGCCTGAGCTTGACTCAGCACAAATCCATTGAAATACTCTCAGAAAATTCCAGTCTCTAACTTCTAGAACTTGCACTTACAACACAGTCCCTGCACCTCCTTTATTCCCTAATAGCTCTTCAAGTTCTCCTTTGACTTCTCTAGGCCTCTGAAGATGCTGCCAAAGCAGTATCAGCCCCTTCCTCCAGAGCCAAGAATAAGCAGCCAGGTCTTTCACAAGAGGAACACGCTCAGCCAAGATCCCACCTTTCCAATATCAGCAAAAGTCACAAGGTACAGTGCATTCCTCATTTTCGTTCCCTGAGAATCAAAACACTCTCCCTGCTCAAACCACAAAATTTTATTTCCATCTCACCTCTGCTTTTACTTAAGAAAGTTATTCTTTAGACAGCTGTGAATAATTGAGAGAATTGGTATTTAGTGTAATGTGACACTGGCATATTTTTTTTAAAATAACTGACAAAATATTGGTAAAGAAGTAAAGGAGTAGAAAGGTAGACAGAACTTTCATGAACACTTTGTTTAAGATTTGTCCAATTTCTTTCCTTAATAATATTTAGAGGTCTTGCAACCACTTTTAAGTAAAAAGATGCTATTTACTTAGCACAGTTAGTGAACCAAGCGATGGGGAAATACACTGACTGCACTAGAGATACAGAAATACACTCCACATACCAAAGACATTAAATTCAGCAGAAGAAATTACTCATCTGTGCCAGAAGTCTGGTTTCAGCCCATGAGACCAATGAATCCAGGCTACAAACCACTTCTTGCCCTTTCCGTCTTGCCACACAACGCCCGTGGTCATTCAGTATCCCAACATGGCAGTGAGGATGAGCCACCTGAAGCACAAACCCCCTGTGTTTGTGTGACCCAGCTGTATGACCCAGCACCTGCTCCTGCCAGGTTATGCGTCTGGCTGCTCTTTTCACACAGCACGTACCTGGTCAGACGAGCACGTACACACACTGCTCACTGCCACGTAACCAGAGGAGCGTGGGCTCTTGATGTGTAACCAAAATGCACACTTATAGTGGGGGACAGTGTTGGACACAAGCTGGGAAGAGGAATGGCACAAATCCAGGGGCCACAGGGTATGATGCTCAAATGACTCTTGACAAAAACCTATAGCAGCCAGAAGATGTGTCAGTCTTGTCCATCCTTCCCTAAATTATTTCAATTTCAGCTCATCAGGATGGAATTTTGCTTCATTTTACAGAGGTCACTTCAAATCCCTTGGGGGGAAAATAAGCTTACAAATCAAGGAAATAATCTTTTGCTTTAAGTTAAGTATATACTTAATGAGTGAGCTCTAATTATGGGTTGTTGTGGTGGGCTTTTATTCCTGAATGGTGCTTTAATTTTTTCATGGATTAGGTTCCAAAAGCTGTTGGTTGCAAAGATATTTCATTAATACGAAGTAGTTTCATATTCAGATGCAAAACCTGACATAGAGCTGCAAAGTTCCAAATCCCAAAACTGATCCCCTGCCTTGGTAGGGCAGCACATAGATTGAAAGCTTTGTGACAAATGTTATAATCCATGCTGCCAGCAGATATCAGTATGCAGAGCACTTGGATTTGAAAGGTCCTATTATAAAGCCATATTCTGTAATATAAATACATGTCATGTCTCTTGGACTAGGGATTTTCATCATGAGTAAGACAGAAGTGGCACAGAATAAGACCACACAATATCTGGGAAAGGCACTTGACAAATTTCCCACACAAGCACTTCACTCAAAATATTTCTCACCTATCCTCAGTCCAGTTACAGCTTTGTAAGGAGAAAACATGAGCTGCAGAGGGAGGGAGTATGGCACTACAGCTTACAGTCCTTTGCTAGACTGTAAGCAAAGCTGTCCAACCACAGATGTGATTTAGGAGTGCAAGTCCTGTTTTCCTACAAGATTTGGAAGACTTATAAAATTTAACACATCATTATTTATACACTCTATAAAAAGCTTCATAAAAAATAGGCAAGTGCAGGGTCCTGGAATGTATCTTAGAAGCTCTGGTGTGATTTAAACATTTGCATGACCGTGGTACGCAGGCCATGCAAGGGCCATGTCCCTTGGAGGTGGAGGCCAGCCCTGAAAGAACACCTTTAATATCACTGAAATTAACCATGTACCCAATGGCCTGAATACGGGCTTTCACACATCAAGTAATGGCCCTGGAGACCAAACTAACAAACTGCAGAAGCTAACACAAAAACAACTACCCAAACCAAAACAGTTCCTCTCCTTTCTCCTAGCCTTCTGGAATAATACAGATAATTTCCAAATTTCTTGCCTCAGACCTCCATGCTGATTGATGTTTCCAACACAGACATGAGGAAGAGAGCCCTTGTCACTGTTGAAAAAAAGCTCCCAGGGTTTCGTATACCAGATCTTCCTTTTGTGTTCTGATTGATTTAGCAACTTATCTCACTGTCATATTTTTTCAGTCCAGGAGATAGGCTAAACAGGGACTAAATCTCAGAGCCTTCCAAAACTACTAGATGCTTATTCACACCTTATATTGCTAAATAAATTGTAAAATCTGGTCCTCTGTCTCTTTCATTAGGAGATACATGCTTCTAAAAACCATAAGCTTTCATCATAACCAGAACATGTAACAAAAGATGTCAGACTCAATACCTTGTCCATTTTTGGAGGGAGAATATTCCCTTCCCAGGAAAAGATGATACTCCTGTTCATCAGGCATATCAGGAGAAGGCAGGAAAATACCTTAACATCTCCTTAATCAGGACCACGAGGAACATTCTCCACTCATCTTTCCCTTATTTGCACCTCCTTTCCTCTACACTTTCCATTTCACCTCTGTGAGTGTTTCGTTTTTGAAATTCTTCAGTCTTCAAGGAACTTATTTCCATTTATAGATGACTCTAAAGTGTGTAATAAGACCTTTTGGCATGAGATGAAAAGTGCTGAAGTTGATACTCCTCTTTTTTCCTCTCCTCCCAGTATAAATCCTTAACAAAGTTGTCTTTTACCATAATGAATTCAGTGGATGCTATTCGTTTTTTAAGGAAGACCAAGATACTTCTGAAAATAATTCATGTATTAGAAATAACCAGCCTCTGAACTTCTCTAGCTGTAACAAAATCCCTCCCTTGTCAAGGGCTGTTAGGTTTCAGGGATGATGTAATCAAAGTATTTAAGTATTCACAGTGATTTTTATTTTATCATAATTATTTTGCATAATATTCTTTCTTTTCCAGACATTCATCTGTTATGGAATCAAATAAAGTAAGTATTCATCTTTGTATATATTAGGACCATAAAAGCCAAACACATTCCGCAGGTACACAGCCTCTCTTGCAATAATATTTTAGACTATTAGCTTAAAAAAATCTATAAGAGTAATATTAGCTTTGAGTCATAAAAATCTCCATCTTTTGTGTGTGTTGCAATTTCAATACTGCTATCTCCTGAATGGGGTAAGTTCTGAATTTGTTTTCAGAAATAAAAACATAGGTACAGTGCAAAGCTACCTGTCCAACTATCCACATAAAGCATCTCTTGTAACTGCCTGATGTGGATGCCTGTGAAGAGGGAGCAGCAGGAGACACTCTCCTTCAGAGATTACACACACACTCTTACAAGCAGAAATCTGAAATTATAAGGTTAATAGAGGAATCTAATAGCATTAATGTAATATAAATACTTCAAATATAAGATGACCCATGACAATACAAAACAAAAATGGACAAATTTTAAATCCAGTTTTAACAGCACCTGCTATCCCCCAGCTCCCTTTTGCCTCTCCTTCCCCACTCACTTTCTGCTCAGACCATTGAAGTAAAGCAGAGGAAACAGCTTTAGCAATAAGAGAGCTGAGTTATGACAAGTGGTTTCCTATAAAACTTAAGAGATGCAGTCCCTACAATCATTCAGTTTTAAAGGATGTTTGTAAAATTTAGAAAGAGGTTATAATTTATAGCATTTTGTGCTTCTTACTGAATGTTTTAGTTCCTGCACGAATGTGTTCCTACTGAATTGGTTTTAATTTTTTTCTCATTAAAGGGAACAAAAGAAAGGAATCTATAGTGGTTAATCCCAACTGTTTCCTTCCACAGCAGGTTGTAGCACAAAACTACAGACTTGTCTAGATCTAACTTTTAAATCCATTGAGTTTTCATTCTCCACAATTCTGACTGGGAGGCTGCCAGTGGGGCTGACCTCACTCCTCTCAGTTAGAAGCTTCTTTAGTTTGAAAGATGGTGACAAAAACATGGTTTGATAGCAATATTGTAATCAACACTTAATGCTTAAAAAAATGATATATTGGCAAGAAAGATAAGATTTTAACAAAAAAAGCTTTGTCTTGTCCTGGATACTGACTTATTACAAACGAAATATGAAAACATTCCCAAGAAAAATAAATTTCTTACAGCTGTAATTAATATTTCTGGCTGAACAGTGTACAGCTGCACAAATACTTCAGCTCTTAACAGGTTCTTAGTTTGTCTACATCCTAAGGAGAAATATTGTGTGTCTCATGACATGGAAAAGATAAAATTCAATTTTGATCAACTCCCATTCATATAGATATGAAGGCCTGAACAGTTTCAATGTGACCTGGAGGAGGAGAAGACAGATTGTGCCCTTGTCAGAGTTTCAGACACCAAAGAGCAGGTCAATAGGTTTGAGAGAACGCTTCACCAGAAGCCAGATAGGCTGCAGGAAAGGGTACTGAGGAGCCCCTTGAAACTGGGAAGGACAAAGGCAAAAATCCTACCCAAGAATGGACTAAACCCCCAGCTCAGCTCAGCAGGACCTGGGCAGCAAAGGATGAACATGAGCCACCGCTGTATCCGTGACAGCCGTAAAGGCCAACAGCATATCAAGCTGTGCCAACAGAAGCATTGCCAAGAGACCAAGGGAAGGGACTACTCCCTTTTACTCATCACTCGTTAGACAGCACCTGGAGCACTGCTCAAGGCTGAAGCTGGCAGAGAGGAGAGGGTCACCACAGGGTCACCAGGACAGCCAGAGCCTGCAGGACCTGCCCTGTGAAATGACTCTGGTGGGGCTGGGCTCCCTTTGCCTAGAGCTGGGACAGCCCTGGGGGAACCAATAGCTACCAGTCAGTGTCTAAGAGATGTTTGTCAAGAAGGCAGAGCATGATGCTTTACAGAGTGCAGTGGAAGTACAAGAGGCAACAATCTTGAAATGATGAAGGTTTCAATCAGAAATAGGGAAGACAATTAATTAGGGCAGTATTGAAAGATGTTTTCCAGAGAGGCTGTGAAACCTGCATTCTGGGAGGTTTGCAAGACCCAGCTGGTTAAAGCTCTGAGACCTCAGGTCTCATCTCTCAGTTCGTGCTGTAAGCAGGAGCTTGGGCTAGGACCTGCCTAGGTCTTTTCCTGCCTGAATAAGACTTGAAACTACTAAGTAATAGGTAAATCTTATTGGGGAAATAACTTATAAGGAAGGCTCAAAATGCAACATTTACAAAGAATAAACTATTTTTCTCTTTAATATTTATGTATGATAGTCTTAGATGCATCAAATAACAAACAAAATAATTGCTATTCTCATCATTTTGATCTGCAAATCAAAATAATACAGAAATACAGTGAAAGTGTAGGAGTCAAACTCTGGTCTTTAGAAACCTATCATTCTTATTTTTAACATAATATGCTGGATTAAGACTCTCCACACAGTGATTTTGAATGAAATATCTACCATGTCAGTAAAAATAATTGTACTGTCAGTTAAGGAGGTAGAAAAGAAGTGACCAATTTTAACCTTTGGATAGTGTCTTTCTAGTCAACCATAATCAATCTGTTGATTTAATAAAAGATCAAGGAAGGAAAACCCTATTGTAAGTTAAATTGATACACAATAGTCATAATGAAACAGTGATCTTTGCAGTAAACCACATGTTAACTTACATCCCTAAAATGTTCAATTCTCATTGTTGCTAGCAGACTGAGATCGGTATTTAGCCCAAGTTTTTGACAAAGTGATAAGGTATTAATGATTGAATGTCTATAAATTATTTTAAGACTGGCAGATAGTTGGGTCTGTTAGGGTAAATTCAAGTTATGAATCCAAAGAAAAATATTTACTATGTTATCATTTTATACAGGCACCTGGAAGAGAGCAAGGTCAGTATTCAATAATATGATAATAATTTGTTGTCTTTCCTTTCAGTTCCAAAACTAAAATATTCTATAATTAAAATTCTAATTGAAACAAGAGACATCCCCCAGGTATACATCTGCTGAGAACTGAGAGAGTTAGAGAGACCTCAACAGTTGCTGATGAGCAGCAGAAAAAAGGAAACTTAACTTGGCCTTAGCTACAGCTATTTGGGGAGCCAGGGTATCACATTTGTTCTAACCAAATGTCTCAAGGTTTTGGGGAAAATAAGAGTGTGCCTAAAAAACCAAGAGAAGGATATCCAACAGAGATCTGCACAGAGGACATCACCCTTCTCTCAATCTTGCTGCTCTAGCATTATTTGAGTGTGAGGATTTTGAAATAAAGTTTTTTAAAAGCTTTGGGCTTTTAAAGCTAAAAAAAATTTTAAAAATAAAATTGAAACCTCCCATGTTTTAAAAACATGTCAATTCTTTAGATGTACATACAGATTTGAAAAAATGGCTTAAGCCACTCACTGTGTCCACATGCACAAAGGTCCATGACAAACAGTGTTACTCCAAAATACTTTGAAGATAGATACAGGTTACATGGCTTTTATGCTGTTTACGTTTCGTGTTAATGAGTTCATCATTTCCTCTGGCATTTCCTTTTGTGGATTAAGGCACCATTTCCTGATTTTCAGCAAGAAATAGTACCAACTGCATTAATAAATTCAATGCCTATCCTGTCCTATAAAAAGGATTTATGAACTCTCCACATACTTCTAGTTCACCATTCTACATTATTTACTATTATGTTAAGCCATATTTGACATCAGCAAACCCTGTAACGTCCTGTATGTAACATTCAGTACCAGTCTAAATGTTTCCCACTGAAATCATTAGCTGACTCATTTAAGCCAGACTGATTACAGCCCTTTAAGGTTTTTTATTGAACTGCCTCACACTCATGTATGAATGTACTTAATTTATTTCACAGTAGTTGCTAGATGCGGTTACACAAAAGAGGAAATAATAATAGTTCTTATCCTTTTTACTAATAGCTTCAAGTTTGGGGAAGAAACCTGAACTATCTTTTCAAGCACAACAGCATCCTCCTGAAGTCAGGTAGGAATAGAAGAATTTTATGTGTCTGTACTGGATGCTTCAAGGACTAAACATTCTGCCCTAGAAAATTATACTTCACTATGCAATAACAGCAAGATGATACCACTTTCTGATGCTGTGCAGTGATACATTATGTTTTGCCCTGATGTATGACAAGAACCATCTTTGGGAATTGCTTTCAAGCTATTGTACTTGCACAGCCAATTTTTATCTATAATGGCATGTTGCTGTATTATATTTCTGCTACTATTTCTGTGCTAGGGTGTTAAATATATTGTATAAAGAAGCTCTGCTATCTCCAGCCTCAGCATTTCCTCTCCCTCTCATATTCTATTTTTATTTACAAAGGATACACACCTTTCCAAAGGCTGCTTATTCTTCCATGGTTAGACCTACTTTATGTTTCTAACCTACACAAATCTTTCTTTTCTAAATGTCTGTAATCTCTAACTGGCCACTCACGGGGAGTCTAGAAAATCAGAACAGGCAGGGAAGAATGCTCTCTGGGTCTTCCTACAGAGGCACTGGGAACATCAGCTGAAATTAGCAGGGAACAAAAGCAAACTGTGCTTCATTACACATGCAGTTAAAACATGGAACTCTTATGGAGAGTAAAAAAAACCAAAACTCGATACAACTTTAAAAAGTGGCTTGTGAAAATAAGGGAAATCTGTCAGAAGACACTAAATACAAAATTACCACCCAAAACCTAGGAAGGGCCAAAGCTGCCATCAGTAAGAAGAAGGGGTATTCTGAGGAAGCACAACTATGCACTGCTCTCTAATTTGACTCTTACACTCCCACTAAAAGAAACATTTTTCTGACATTACTTTTACATTATTTTTTCCTAGTCCTGAATGTACATGGAGCTCTAAAAACATTTGCAGATCAGGTAAGAACCAGAGATTGCTTTGAAAGCCAAACTAAACATGGAAAAATAAGAGTATGAAACCGATTCAGGTTGTTATGTTTGTATGTCTGCACTGAGGATTTTCAATGCACTTCCTACTGTCCTTGACTACATACTTTTACTCTCCTGTCACTGCCTGTGCAAATGCCCTTTTTTATCAAAAAACAAATATCTAAGCTGTGCCAAGAACCTATGAATGCATAATACAAACTTATGGTAAAAGCAAATACCACCAGGAAGAACATATGGACGGCATTATTTATTCAGATCAAGTAGGATTCAAATTAACTTTGGTCACTGCCAGGCTAACCAAGCCCACCTCCCCCAGCTTTGCTTCACAGGCCCCAGCTCCCAGATTCTGATGGGTTCCCTTCACTGAGCTGCTTCCTTCTTGTGCTGGGGTGCAATTCCACACACTCTCCTCTAGATACCTACTAAAAATCATTCATTATGTAATCCATAAAGCTCATCTAGGTCTCTGTTTGCTGCTGCCACTTCAGACACTTCCTACCATCCCTACCAGGGCTCTTGCTCGTTCAGGCTCTCTGGGACAGCAGAGTATTTTTTTCCTCTGTCAATTCCTTGCCCTCCTGAAGCAACAGGGAGAGAACAAATAAGTATCCTTTCCTCTGCTACACTACAATTGCCTTTAAAGTCTATATTTGGCTTAAAAATATTTTAAGATCAAATATTAAATGTATTAAATCTAATTTCTTGACAAGCCGTTGTTAGCTCCATCTCAGCCAGACTTAATACATAAGCATTGCAAGAGAATTTTACCCTTCTTGTTCCACAGCTTATGACATACCAGAAAAAAAAAATCTGCTAAACATACACAGCACAGGTCACAAAGCAACTATAGTCCTAGGTCTCTTTAAAAAAAAAATCATGGGGATAGCCACTAAAAATGCAATGTGAACAAAAATGCTAAAATCATGATCCAATAAGCTGAACAGTAACAATATTTCACATTTTGACAAGTCAAAGTGATTGCAGAAACAAAAGGTTGATGTCTGGTGCCAGGCCCTTTGAACAGTGATTTCATTATGAACAGACTGATTGCCTGCTGAAGATCATGGCTCTTTGTTTACTGATATCAGTGGATCTTGTTTCAAAAAGAAAAGTAATGCAGTTATATGAATGAAACAGTGAAATGCAGTGAAAACCACTTGTAAAAGAGAAGTCTTCCTAGTAAAATTTAATATTGTCATATGCTACATACTGGCATAACAATAATAACCTGATAAAGCATGAACAGATAAAGCACAATGAAATACCACTCTGACAAACAGCACTGTCTCTGGTGACAGTAACCAGAAGGAAAAGATGGAAGCCATTGATAACCACATTTTTCTCATTTACTTTTAAAATGGACACTGGGTCATTTCTCCCACCAGCACTGCATGAAACACACAAAACTGTTTTCCGTTATACAGCAGTGTATGATGGTTTTTATCTTCAATTAACAATTTTTCCCCATGTCACATATGTGAAAATTACATTTGTCCTTTACATTGAAAGGAAGCCCTTGCTTTTCCCAGGCTGCTTCTGCTGCATCCTCAGAGTCAGCCTCCCACATTACATGACTTCTTGTGTTCCTGACCCAATCCCTGCACTTCCTTAGCTCCACAGAGACCTGGGTAGCTGGGTCTAGCTAATAAAGGGCAGCCCGAAACCTACAGATGGCAAATCGTATTTGCTTTGGGAGGAGGATTTCAGCTGTTCAGGCCCTTGTGTCAGCAGCACTGTACGGAGCAGGCACACACAGCCAAAGACCAACACCTTAATGCGAGAGCAACCTCACTCCTTACTCCTGAATTTGTTCACAGTCACAGAGCAGACTGAAATTCATCAGTATGGCAGAACTTCTGAATCCTCTGAGGTTTCAACAGCTTGGTAGAAACAATGCTAGCTGGCAATGGAATAATGAGGGGCTTTAATATAATCCAATGTAACGGGAATCCAACACAAATAAAAGGAACTCAAAAGGTGAAAGTAGAACAGAATAAACCATTATCCTTGTCCTATATTTAGTGTTTTATCTAGCATTTGCTGTTTTATTAACAGTTTATTATTTTGCTAGGTGCACAATTGCCTGTCAGATTGAAGTCAATTAAAAACCATCAGAGAACTAATGTGTTAAATCTCTGGGGACATTAATCTGAAATCACTGATGCTGCATTAGCACAAGACCAGTCATAACTGACAGCTCTGAATTTTAAAGGGTAATATCACAATACTCTAAATTAAAAGTACTATTTGCAAAATTACTAAGTAAAGCATAGTGTAAAATTAAATTATAAATTTAGGAATACAACTTTTTTCCTTCTGAATTTACTTTTACAGGTTCCACATTAAGTGTAGATAATTTGTCAGTGAAGAAACCACCACCTCCTACATCACATTCAGCATGCAAAAATAAATCAAAACATTTGCTTGTAGAACAGGAAATGAAATCTCTTACCCAAGCCACTGAAAAGGTAAAGACCAGCTTTGCTACCTAAAAAGACAAGTTTAAGAAACAGGATTAACACTATATGGCACCACCCCTGGCTCCCATTGAAAGCTGTGGGTACCAATATGTGCTCTTGAAACCATGGATAAGAATTTAAATGTTTAATTTGATTAACACTTCCTAACAGGACTTCTCAATATAGATATATTACCATTATATAATATGCTGAATGTGCTTTAAATGCAGATTAGACACAATCTGGTTTTTCTTCTGCCAGTTGTTGTTAATTTCTACACACTGATTATGCTATCTTAAAATTAAGGATTTAAACAAATGTGAATGGTATGTTGGAGAATGTGATCGCCATAAAGCAGAGAAGATACTGTTACAGAAAAACATTGTAAGTACCGTTTATCTCAAAACCTGGGATGTAAAAACTCTTGAGGGAAAATTTCTGTAAGCTGTTCACAATGGCTTACAAGTTTTGTTGTGAACTAACCATACAATCCATAATTTAAATCTGTATCATATAGGATGAGACATTCTTGGTTAGAGATTGTTCAAAGAAATCAAAGGCTGAACCATACGTTTTGGTTATTTATTATGGAAGAAGAGTATACAACATTAAAGTACGTTTTCTGGAAGAAAGCCAACAATACGCATTGGGAACAGGGCTCAGAGGAGAGTGTGTAAGTAAAATCCCATCTGCTGTTACAGTCTATAGCTTCTATGTTGGACTTCTCAAGTTCTTAATACTAAATATTAGTTACAAACTCTCCCACATAACAAACTTGCTGTTTCATTAAAATTTCTTTTACAATACCCTCATTTAAAGTATGTCTCAAGTTTTAAGCAGCTTCAACACAGTAATTTAAAACCAAATCTTGCATACCACGCTCAAATTCAGGTTTAAATCAATGTAAAAATTTCTGAAGTACTTGCAATATTTCTACCTACTGTAAGTAACACCTGCAAAGTAAAAAGGAAAGAGAAGTTCTACCTTTTCTGGTATAAATATTATTTTAACATATTTTTAAACTTGTGATAATGTAAGCCGGCATTTTCAAATATATACAACTCCACATATCTGACAGCAGGACCTGGTGCTATGAAGCAATAGGACAACAGTTGTCATGGATATTCAGAAGCAATTAAATCATGTGGGTCCCCAGCAATCAGTCTTTCAGATATGGTAAACTTCAATTAGAAAATCCCTCTAGATGAGCAATGTTTCTTTACATAATTAAATCAAATTATAGTCATGATAAGAGTCTAATTCTTATTCTACATATGTGATTAAATAATAAACACTCTTTCTGCAAGTCTTTCACATAAGATATTAGCATGTAAAACTGAAAGTCCACTCTATAAAAATGTGATTCTTGCAAAACAAAACAAACAAGCAAAAACACAAGGAAAGAAAAAACCAAGAAAAAAACCCACAAAACTAAAAACTGAAAAAACACAACCTAAAACTTAAAGAATGCCCAGCTGCAGAGACAAGCAAAGCAACAACCTCCTTCGGGTTATTAGCTATGTAAATCACTGACACAAATCCAACTCAGGTGAAGCAGCAAAGACTCTGCAGCTGAATCTTCAATTATATCCTTTTCATGTACATCAATACTTTTCAGAACTTACCTTTTGTATAGACTTTAAAAATCCTGACATCACTAATGACCCAAGCTGATTTAAGGCATTTGATGGCTCCAAAATTTATATTAGAATTTTTATTAAAAAACGTGGGATAGGATTCATGACCTTTCACAAGAGGAACAAGGTTTACTGGCAAGTTGTTGTTAAGGGACATTGGTTTAATGGCAAAGGGGGGAAAAATTATAAAGGTGGGGGGAGGAATCCTTCATTATGCAAGCACAGGGAAACAGTTTGGAAGCTGAATGGCAGCACAAATCAAGAACTGCACTGCAGGTACCACCATCCTGGTGCTGCTGTAGTGACCATCAGTCTTCTATACAGCAATGGCTGCATTTCCGAACTGAACCTCCCAGATGATTTCCTGGAATTTTAGTATGACTTAGGAGAAAGCAAGTTTAGTTTTCCATGGTTCTTACATTGTTTAGTCTTCCTGTAATGGCTCCAATACAAATAGGCTCAGAACAGAAACAATGACAGAAATAAGGCACACTACAGCATAAATGTAGTATATGTGTATTCTCACTAGAGAATAAAGACATAGAACTGAATTTTCATTATGTTAACAGCTTTAACAATTAAGATAACTGGAAAATTACTTGAACAGTACATTAACAATTTTCACTGAACCAAAAGGAAGGAGAACATAATCCCTCCCATCTCAGGAAATACCAAAATATATGACTTTGTTGTTTGTTCCAACTTCTGCACAGACAGCACATATCTTAAACAGTGGGTCTGGACTGACAAGTCAAATTGCAAAGCACAGCTTCCAAAACAGGCATTCCAAACATCTAGTTAACAACACACAGTGCATCCAAGGCTTGGCTCTACCAGGCCAAATCTGTAATCATGACTGCTTACCTGATGCCTTCTTCTTTGAGGATTCTTTCTCTTTAACTTAAATCTTCCCATAGATCAAGCATAACAGAAAAAAAATCAGAATTGCTTTGCTGGTCAAGTAAGTGTTGTACCAGGGAATCACAAACATGGCAATCTTCCACTCCTATGTACTATTCTCAGCAGTACATAAGAAAATAGAACTGGGCACAAAGCACACATCCAATAATTAAGTCAGTGGCACCAACATTGCTCAGAAGAGCTTCTTCCATCTCATGCCGTCTCAAAGGATTCCCCAAAAAGGCTCTTTCTTGAAAACTGTCACCTCAATATTTGCAGCTCATCTAAGGTTTTTTTCAAAGAAGGTGAAAACATTTTGTAAGGCTATGAATTACAGCAAATTGCTGCCTGTAATTTTCCAGTAGCTGTTAAAATGCTTTCCAGAGAACTGTGCATTGTCCCTCTGCAGGGATACCCTTTGTTACACCACATTTTGCAGTGCATCCAGATCTAGCTGTTCTATCTAGATTAGGTGAATATTTCCTCTTCACCAGCCAAAGAGAAAGAAACTTAAACACCAATGAACATGTGCAGACCAATGACATTTCTCCCCAGTTGGTGATTTTATTCAGAGGTTTGGTCTTAACAGATTTTCTGTAGTGTTTTCATTTTTGAATTAGTCTATTTTCATACATTAAAAACACATTTTTCCTTACAGATAAATATAATTATTCAAAGTTTTCCCTTATTGCAACTTTTGATTTTTACTATACCACATACAAGTTGGTAACATTGTATCATCAAAGAAGATTTTAAATTGTTATTTTTTAAAATGTACTTCATTTAACTCTCATGAGTGCTTTTATCCTTAGTTCTCATGTAGCCCTATAATGTATAATGTAGCCCTATAAGGGAGGGCAAAAGGGGGTTGATCACCAGATTTTTATGGTAAAAGTAACTGAAGTTCCATGCAGTTAAATTAGTATAAAACTACTGTAATAAATAGAAGGATAAAAAGAAAGAAAATCACTTATGCTTTAAGTGGAGGTACATCTTTTGCTAGTTATTTAGCCACAGATGTTCACACCTACATACATATTTAATATACTATATTGAGCTTTCTAAAGGCCAAATTACATAAAGCTGTAAAGATCAGATCCCCAAATGGCACATACATGGAATTTAGGAATTTGCACTCAAAACTGCTACCCTGAGCATCCCTTTACTTGGCTGTTGCCTTCCTCTACTCCAGACAATTTCACTATTAAACATCCAGAGATCCCTGTAATACTGGTTTTTTTATGTGCATAGTTCTTTTGAGGATGATGAAAATGCAAACCTTGCTCATATTTAAACCTGATCATGACATGAAATCTACATATTTTTCTTATCTCCTGTTCAAAACTAGATCTGCCACACACAAAATACAGGGTTTTAGCATGTCTGTAGCATCTGTCTCAACTCCCAATGCAGTAACTAAAAATGAAAGGCAGGAGTAGGCTCCTCTTCAACTTCGTGCCTATTTTACAAAGTTTAGAGCACAGCCCAATGTGTATCTCTGGATCTCCCTGTTCCTGCCACAGATACTTTCTCCATCCTCACCACTGCATTTGCAGCTACCTTTCATCTTCAAGCTATCAGCCATACCAATCACACCATTTCACTCCATTCACTTCCATGTGAGCCAAATGGATTTGCTCCACCTACGTGCAGCAGCCACCAAACTGCCCTGGCCTGTCCAAGCAGATTAGGGAGCACTTCCACAATGCCTCCCACTGAGTGTTATGTCAACAGTTGCTGCCAGGAAAAGCCGCACAACAAACAGCCAATACCTTCAACTGGGAGATGTTTACAAGATAAGCACCTTGGCCACAGCTTAAATGACAGCTCAGGGATGAATGGTCTCATTCAGATGCGCCACATAGCCCAGAGTTATACCACCTTCACAAAACAATTCAGAACTACACCTTTCACCAGCAACTACTGTGACCCTATTCCCATCTCCCCAGAACAGCCTGGAGACCTGCAGTTAGGAAATTCATGTGACAGCAGAGATGGGCTGAGTGTTTTCACACAGTGAAGGGAAACAAATCAAATACTGAATTTCCTTCATCTTTATCTCTTTAGGTGTCTTTATGCCTAACAAAATGTGGAGTTCCGTTAAAAGAGCTGAGGACATAAAATTCTGAGATATTTTCTCCCCATTACCAAAGAGCTACAAAAATGAATAATGTGACATTAACCAAGTGGAGTCTAATTAAATTTCCTAAGCAGATGAACAATTACAGTAAGACCTTTTAACTTCCCAACCAAAAGAAAACATTCAAAAACAGGAAAAGAACTGGTGCTGGGAGAGTTAATTTAGAATTAAAAGTAAGGATTATTTCATAAGGCATGAAATATAGACCACAGTTTTGCTTCAGTTTTCAGTAGCAACAGTGACTTTGAACGAAAGCAAAGACAAAACAGCAAAGTTAAACAAACGCATATGAGCAAAAATTATCAAAACAAAACTTTAAAACTTTTTTACCTTACTGGATTTGAGATCAAATAAATTTCATCTTAATACAGGAAGAGTTTCACCAAAACACATCCTTAATCAGATTCTCTTGTTATAAACGAGGTGTGAACCAGGTGAGGGTGAGAGAGACTACCATGAGACACCACCAGGTGTACAATGAAGAGCCATGCTTACAGTAAATATTATATAAATAGGTGATAACCATTAATGTCAAAGTAAGCTTTCATTACTGTGTGCAGGTCTGGCAGTTTAATACCAGTGAGTCCAAAGAACAGCTCAAGAGGAAAACACTGATCTGATGAGAGCTTAGAAGTTACATGCAGGGAAGAGAACTATTTAAACTGAAGGACTGTCAACCATTGGAATGGGATGCTTCCACTAGGGCAGATGAGAATAAACACCTTGGATAGTTTTCTGTTGCTGTTTGATCAGATCAGCAACCTTGAACCAGACTTTTATCACTTTAGGAGTTTCTTAGAGAATGTAATTTTTGGGGCATAAGAGAACAAGATGTTTCTTGTTCTGTACTTCAAAACGATTCTATAACAACTGTCTCAATAAACTGAATGGGAAAATAAAGTGTACATTTAATAAGGTATATTGAAACTTGTAGTGTAAAATATCATGTACTACTAATTAAGTGTAACTTATGGCAGGAAAAAGTTAGAAATAATTTATAGTTGCTTCATCATTCCAAGATCTATCATCACATCTGGCATCTTTAAGCCCTGCATTATCAGGGTTTGGGCACGCTCCCTTTTTGCCCTAAGGAGTTAGTTGCTTTGTCCCTCACAATACAGAGACACAAAAAATAAATAGGAGGATCAAAATATGGTGCTTTTCCTTTTAGAATTGCTTCCATCTAATCATAACTCCATGCAAAATGTTACCCATTTTTAATACTGTCATTTGCAAGTCTTCTAATGTTATAGATTAAACCGTCTAGCAATTTCATTTTCAGTCACTGATTATTATCTTTTCACCCCCCCAGAAATTTAATTCCGTGGAAGAGATCATTGATTTCTACAAATCCGTTCCCATTACACTCATTGATGGAAAGGATCAGTCAGGAAACCACAGAGAACAATGCTACCTCACACATCCATTCAAGTCATGCTGACGTTTTCTGCCTTTTTGTCACTGATTCCTTTGTATAGATATAAATAGAACAGTTACTTAAATGGCTCAAAAATCACATTCGCCTTTTGAGCAAGGAGCTCCTCATAATATAATGAAGCATTCTATAGATCTACTCCATGTTTTGATTATTGCATTTTCACTTTGAGGATACAAGTAAAGAATATGTCAACGTATTAATTCACAGGAAGGTGTTGAGACTGACTCCTGGTATCTTGACAACAACTGACCAATTTGCTTCTCTTGCACTCTACCTTCTAACTTAAGATGAAAATGAAACTCACCCTTGCTTACCTAAATGTCACTGAAACTCTGCTAAGTAGCAAAAGCTAATAAAGTATACTACAGTCATTAAATAAATATTCTTGCTTTTAAAAATACATATGAAACACTATGTGTGAGAGTTCTCAGTGTCTAACAATTTCATGTGGTGTGCATATGTTTGCTCAACAACAAGCTGTGTGCAGCTGCCACTGAAGTTAGTGTCCACTAATGCTTATAGGCATTGGAGATTTTAAAGCTAGCTGTAACTATGTAAATTCTATTATTCAATGAGCACTTATTCTTTAGCTTAAGTACCAGATACTTGTATTCCATACCTGAGACTTCAAACACTTACACAGTAGGACCATTATGCAGTCACTTTGAATCCATACCATGTGCAAATGTAGAGATAAAAATCATCAGTAGGAAGAGTAGGTGTTCTTCAAAATCAGCAAGAAAACATGCTCCAGTGTGTATGAGCAAAGAACATGAGAATGTAATTATTGTTCCAGAAAAAAAATACAGAAGTATTTATTCATACAATTTGAGTTTTGGAAGCCTAGCTAAATTCTGTGTGTATATGAAGGCAAACTACAATTCCATATGTACATGAAGGGATTTTTCTGCACAGCATCGATAATCTTCCTAACCACACTCAGAAGTTTGACTAGGTTATTATAATATACCAAAAAAAGGACCCTCAGTTACTTTATCCTTATGGAATAGGAACATGAAGAACAAAGTCACTCAAGACCAAAACCACAACATTCCAACCCAATTTATGACGTACCATATAGTGGCACTAACTAGCTCTAAAAAAATTTAGCAGTTGATTGTTATTTTCTTGTAACCTTTTTATTTCTCAATGCTGCATCAAAAAGGAAGAAAACATCCACTTTATATTATTTCTCTCAAACTGATGAGACTGTTAAACTTGAAGGTAGATATTCTGACACAATTTTATCTAATAAAAATAAAAGTAACAAAACAGAAGCTGCTAAATAACAGAGTTCATAAAAAAAGCATGACATAATCTGCTTTAAGAATTTCATAATCAGAATACAATTTAACTTACAAAAGGTTTTCATGTTGAAACAAACAAAAAAAAATTCTAAATTAAAAACCATAAAAACCCCAAGGCTTAACAATTTAGAGAACAGATTATGGCAGTGACAAACAGAGCTTTGCAGACGTTTACTAAATAAACAGTAAACTTGCTTACAGAAGACAGGCATTACTTGTATACTTAAACCATCCAGAGCTCATGAAGCTGAGCAGCAGCACTTCCCCCATCCCACCCCAGAACAGCTTCCATGAGCAACGTTCTGATTTTGCCAGTGACAACTCTTACAAAGCAAATTCAAAACTATTTATTTTGTAGCTTCTACAGAAACAAAATTAATTCAAACAGTAATCCAGACTGAAGAAATTAAAACAAAGGAGGAATGCTAACCATGGGGTTTTTCATGTTAACCATTTCAGTATTTATTGTATATGATATGCCACAATTTTAAAATGGAAACTATTTTCACCATTGAAAATGCAAATAACACTGTTAGGTTTGGCATCAAAGTACATGAAGTGAAAAAAAAACCCTCTAGTGTACCCATCTAAAAAAATATAATTCCATTTGAATACAAAATGAGAACTGTAATTTCCTTATTATTGACAAAACAGGAAAAAAAAAGTTTGTTCTGTGGAACAGGTTAGTCTGATACAAATGATACAAAAATTTTCCATGTGTACACAATGAAAAAGATCTGACTTAAAGCACCAACTACCTGAAGGATTTTAACACTGTATTGCAAAATTATGGGAAAGCAGTAAGTGGTTTTGAAAATAAAACTCAGTCAGATGTAGTTTTAAAATATTTACATTTCAATGTAGATCTGATAAATATTTTATCAAAACAATGTATAATCTGCTGGAGTATATAAAAAAATATTCCCAGCTAAGCTGTTTACAAAAATGCACCATCAGTGAAAAGAGTTAGGGACTACCACCTTACCAGAGAAGTCCCAGTTCAAACATAGAACACACATCCAGCATTAGAGTCGGTACTGATTTTCATATTCCTAAAACTGTAACACATTATTTTAATTGTAAGTATGTGCTTCAATATATGTAATTCTCTGTGATTCTAAAATGATTGAAAATTGACAAGATGAAGAGAAACATCCATAGCTCACATACAGAAACAGTAACTTCAGTGTCATCCATCCCTCTTTTCTACTAAAAAAGTGTAATTTGGCCCTGATTTAGAGAAGTGTTTAAGCAACTGAGCAATGTTTACACTGCACTGAAGTCAGTACGCATTAGACATAATCTGTAACTAGGCACATGCTTGTATGAATTTGAGGCCTACAAAAAATAAATTGTAACAACATCTAAATTCTTAAGCATGGTGAACGATTGCACTGAAAATCTGGTTCAACACTGTCAAGCTGTGCAACATGGCTTTTCATTTTGAAAAGTCTTCACCTTCAACAAGTTCCCCTGTAAATAAGCTCACCAAATAGAGTTCTAACCAAATACTGAGTTCTGTAAATGCTTTTATTACACAGAAGGTGGTAGAGAGTTTATGTTTGGCTAATACTATTTCAGAACAGCCTTGAGGCCATTTAGAGAAGTGCTTTTCACTATCAGCCCAAGCCTGATGGTATCTCTAGCTTAATGGTGTAGAATCCTGACAGTGTTCTGCTCCCTCACATCTACACAATACAGTCTAGGTAAAGACTAAATATTAAACAAAATTAAAATTTTTAGTGCTGATCTAGCAGGAGTAACTGATTCCATAGATTCTTTCATTTACACCCTTGCATCTCCTCCGAAGTCAGCAGAAGTGTTTTTATTTCACTGAAACAGAGCACTTGCATTTAAATTTTACTTTTTACGCATAGTGCTTAAGTTGCCACCCACTAAAACCTATGACATACACTTGCTGTCCACGGAGGACCAAAGGTGCATTTCTGTACAGATGTGCTCAATCTCTGAAACACCATGCTGTAATTAAGCAAACTAAATCCTGTTAAATTTACAAAGATCTCATCATCTAAGACTTTAATCCATACAGACCTAGCACAAACCACATACAGAACAGTATCCTAAGGTAACTAGAAAGATGTTTGCATAGCAAATCTTCTTCAAATTTCTCCTATGAAACAGATGAAGCTGACCTCCAATATAAATTTCAAACACAAGAGTGCAAAGTAGTGCTTAATCCTCACTATCAGCTTCTCTATCTCTCTGTACTACTATTCTTCATTTTGCTAACAGTAGAGGACTTTTGGCAAAATAAAGCAGTTATTTCCATCCTCCATTTCAAGAAATTTAGTGGCACTCATTGAAAGCAAGAGGGGAAACGTCCCCTAGGCTCTCACTTAACGTTTTTTTGATTGAAGAGAAAGAACATCCCAACCCTTGGTTGCCTCTATTAAGTGCCTCTGTCCATGACTGATCCATTCTTCTTGGTCCATGTATACTCTTCCACAAAACCAACACTTAAACAGACACTGAACTGCTTCAGCTGGTGAAGTTTCCACCACTTGATAGTTGTTTTTATGTGTTTTTTTTAGCTTCATTTTTAGCATACTCTGCTTTTTTGCTTGGTTTCCTGTCTCAGCATTCTGAAGAGTAAGACGCTTTCGATAACGTTTGACACCAAGACAACTACTTGTCCTTTCTGACAGAACTACTTTCAGGACTTGACCTTTATACTTATTAATAGTCTTCATGACATTGATTATCTCTGGTGAATCAACATCAGGATGGTTTAGTACCACAACTGGCTGATTACGACGAGGGCATTTTATCAACTGATTTGTTTTCAGAGGAACAAGTCGAAGACGTCTTGCTGTCAACAGGTAGGACATATCAGAACTTGAAGTGGTTTCCAACTGAGCTCTTGATTTCCTCTTAGGAAGTTCTCTGAAGCTTGCTTGTTTTGCCTTATTTTTGGGACTTAGTTGACTTTTTGAATAGGGCTTGCTTTGCTTGCTCACATCACTGCTTTTCTGAAATGGTACACCAGTTTGCTTGCTGTTATTTTTAGCACTTGCCTCTCGCTTTGGTCTTTGTCTGAGTGATATAGTTCGGGACTCAGCAGTTGGTTCGCTCTGGTTAGGCAAACATGGGAAATTACTGCTACCTGTCTCAGAAACACTGACGGGGACTGGGCGAGGCAGAAACATTTCATTGCAATGCACAGCAGCTGATGTCTCACTCCTGTTTTCTATTCCATATGAGCTTTGACTGCTAGTAGCATTCAGCACTCTCAACATTGTCCCTTTGGGGATAAACACTGGGGTAGCAACATGGGAATTTTTAGTTACCCTGTTTTTAGAATTTCTTGCAAATGTGAAGAGCTGATCTTGACTGTGTTCTTCACTACTAATCACACTTCTTCCACCATGCGCTTCAGACAAAGTCGCAGGTTGTTCCACTTCAGTGGCACAAACAGCCCCCTCACAACTTGCTGAACTTTCTTGAGGCAAAAGCAACTTTTTACTAGAAGCCTGACATCTCAAGGGCACGGATTTCACGTTAGGTTCAGCAGCAGACATGAGTTGAGCAATCTTTCTACACAGCAATGTTGTTGATTTCTTCCTGCGTGTTGTGTCATCCCATCTGACATCCACTGGAACATTTTCAGTCCCAGAGCTAAGAGAAAATACAGATGAAATAACAGGTCCTTCCAAAGGACTGCCTTTATTTTCCATCTTCTGTAGTTCTAGTGATTCCAGAAGACGACTATTCTTTTGGCTTATGGTTTCAGTCCTCTTTACTTCACTAAAGCCAGAAGTTGTATCCTCAAAAGGTGGAGTTTTAGTAACATGGAATTCTTTTCCTGCTTCGGAAGATGTAATAGATTTTTTATCAAAACCCTTTCCAGCTAAATGTGCTCCGGTAGAGCTGACTGGTGGACTCCTACATTCTTTGTCAACCCTCTTCACGGACAATGTATCCTTTTCTTTATGGACAACAGAAAAATTTTTGCCCTCCTGAGCAGCTTCTACTGAAATATTCTTGGAACTTTTACCTTCAGAAACAGAAGTGTATTTTGGATGGTATATATCCTCACCATTTTTGTAACAATACAGATCACTATGCAAGTTATTTTTCCCATCTACTTTCCCCCTTGAGGATTTAAGATCACTTTTTTTTTCAGTACTGTTCATCACCAAAGATGGAGAACGAAGTTCTATAACACCTGAATGGACATCAATACCTTTCACCAAATGAAAGCATAATTTTGATGTATCTTCCCTCTGTATAGATACAGAGCTACAGTCTGAGAGTTGAGAATCAGAAGAACAAAAACATTCAGAATTCTTGTCGTATGTACTATCCAAATTAAGCTGATTACTAACACTGGATAATTTGTTTACATTCACTTCCATAGTTAGTAACTCATTTTGAGACACAGAAGATGTTTTTTTTACTTCTGCAGATCGTTCTATACCTTGATTCTCAAGTTCCTGTTCAGCACAGTTCACAGGTTTGTAAGTTGCTTGTTTCATAGGAATTAGTTTAAGAACCAGCTGTTGTGCTCCATTCACTATTTTAAGCTCTACTATCTGAGCTAAACAGTTGGAAGGAACTACAAGTTCAGATGGTGCAATTACTGTTAAAGGCATCCCAGGCTGCAAAGGCTCTGTTTTTGGAGAATAAACCTCAACCTCCACACTTTGATTCTCACATACACTCATTTCAGGTGGCTCCGATATTGTCTTATCCTGGACTGATGCTGTGTTTATGCTATATTCTACATTTTGAGACAAGCAGACTGTTTTATTTGCTTTACTTGGAATCTCACAAACCATATTTGAAGACAAATTTGAAAATTCATTTTCAAAAGGAATTTTATTGTATTTCTGCTTTTTACATAAAGTGCTTTGACTCTGCTTCTTTTGCTTGTGGTTCATGAGAGTATTTGACAGCCGTTTTCTGGGTGTTTCGTGTACTCTTCTCATATGTTTAACTATATAGTCATGTCTAACAGCACCATATTCACAGTACTCACACTGATACGGAAAGGTTCCAGTGTGTTTCACCAAATGTCTCTGGAATTCTCCTTTGGTGTAGGACACATAACTACAGTGGGAACAAAGAAACTTAATTTCTTCATGTTGCCCTACATGCTTTTTATACTGTAAAGGATCCTTTGTTGAAAATCTGCATTTATCACAGTAGTATTTACCTGGCAGAAAATTTTTTACTTTAAATGTTTTCTGGGTTTTACTTGGGGTTTTTCTTTCACGTTTTTCATAGTCTGCAGCATTGGCACCCTCAGGAACAAAATTGAAAGCTGGTGGTTTAATATGACTGCACTTCTTGCAGATGAAATTTTTGTCTTCAGTCCACTCAGGCTTCTTATGCTTTTCTATATCTTGCATTGAAATTTTCTGAACACTTCTGCATTTTATACAGCTTATCAGTGACAACTTATTGTTCTCAGCCTCAGTTCCTTGGTAAAAGCAGTTTTGGTCATCTGCCCCTTTTGACAGATTTGTTTTATCATCAGATTGCTTTGGGGATGTAGTTAAGGAATTATTTTTACCATTAATTTGCCCAGGGTACAATCTTGGTAAAATTTCCCTCATTTTTTTCAACTGCATTTCAGACGAAGCAACTCTGCACCAGTTTCATTAAACACAGCAGCAATAGAGAGAATGTTTCCTTGGTATTAGTCTTGTGTATGTTGCTTATTAGTCTATCATTCAGGCCACCAATCTGCAGAATATAAGCTTTGGAAGTAATGATGTTCAAGCAACTGCATCCGTGTTATATTGCATGTTCTTAGTCAATCAGCTTGCAGCACTAAAGAATAAAAAGCAGAAGATTAAGTCAGTTACAGTTCACTGATCACTGAAATACAATGAACTAATAATTGAACTATTGGTGGACTACAACTGAATTACAAAGTCCAAGTCTACTGTTAATATACCATTGACTGTATGCTGAACATAAAACCAATAACTCTAAAACATATGAAATCAAATAATCCTTTAAAATTTGCTCTCATTCAAAATGTTCCCAAATTCATATAATTACCTGCTAGGCATCAAAACCTAAAGAGTTCATGGTATTTCTCCCATGACATGAAAAATTTTACACTCAAGTAACATATTTATAAGCCAAACAAGATACTTGGTAACAGTACTGAGCAACAGAGTATGATTTCAGTTCATATAAAGCCCTCAACTCAGGACAAGATAGCATGAAACACTGCAAGTGTCATTCACATGTGAATAGCAGGGAAACAGAATGTGGCTACAATGGTTACTAGAAACACAGAACTATGAGTTTGTTTTTAAATAAAAGAAGTTTTAAGTTAGCACAGAAATTCCTATCATACAGAAGGAAGTTCTTTTCCAACCAGTGCCAATGTTTCAGATACAAACAGTTTTGAACACTAATTCATAACAAGATGTGATTTATGCTTCACATGTTCTCAAAGTAATGAAATCAAAACAATCTGTGGCTGCAAAATTAATTAACTTTCTCTTCTATTACTATGACAGTGTAATCACTTCTATGTATGTGGGCAAGTATATAAATAATTCACTTCATCCTAATAAAATAGAACATCAGTCAAGCAAAATAAACAATGCAACATAAGGCAGAGGGAGATCAGTAATATCACTGTAAAACAGAACATTAACACATGCAATATATTTGGCCCACAGGTTCCAGCACTCTGTCTCTCTACTATATTTAACAGGAAGAAGATCTCAGCTTTTGGCAAGACTATGAGACCACTATTATTTGGAAAATAATCAACCAAATTATGCTTTTGAGACATACATGAAGTCAAATCAACACTTTTCTTATTCTAACATCATTAGACATATTGTTGCACACACATGCAATCATAGACTCAATTGCATGAGGTTATTTCTGTTTTTCAATGCACTCTACAAAAAGTTTCTGTTTCTGAAGTCCACATCCTCATCAAATCTACCTAGAGAGATCAGGGCCTGACTTGGACTTCAAAAGCAGAGTGCTGAGTCCACTTAAGCAGCTTCCCATCACAATAATCATATGCTAATCAAGAAATTAAACTACAGTACTGGAAAGACATTGAGGTGCCCAAGTGAGTTCAGAGAAGGGCAACAGAGCTGGTGAAAGGTCTAGTGAGTAAGTCTTACAAGGAGTGGCTGAGAGAGCCAGGGTTGTCAGGCCTGGAGAAAAGGAGATTCAGGGGAGACCTTATTGCTCTCTGTAACTTCCTGAAAGGAGGGTGTAGCCAGATGAGTGTCAGCCTCTTCTCCCAGGTAACAAGTGACAGAAAGAGAGGGAATTGCCTCAAGTTGCACCAGAGCACGTTTAAATTGAGTATTAAGAAAAATTTCTTCATTGAAAGGGTTGTCAAGAATTGGAACAGGTCATCTATGGAAGTGGTAGAGTTACCATCCCTGGTGATATTAAAGACATGTAGACTTGGCACTCAAAGATATGGTTTGGTGGTTGACTTGGCAGTGCTGGGTTACAGGTTGGACTTGATGATCTTGTCGGTCTTTTCCAGCCTAAATAATTCGGTGATCTCCCCAATGGCTTGACAGGACTAAACATCTGATCCAAGAAGGTTTTCCTGCATCTTATGTGCTCATAACCCAGAAAGCAACCACATCCTGCACTGCATCAAAAGCAGCGTAGCCAGCAGGTTGAAGGAGGAGATTCTCTCACTCTGCTCTCATGAGACCCCACCTGGATTGCTGCTGCATCCAGCTTTGGGGCCCCCAACACAAGGAAGGTGTTTATTGGCTCTCCTCTGGACCCATTTGAAGCTGATCACAGAGCTAAAGCACCTCACCTATGAGGACAGGCTGAGAGAGTTGGGGTTGTTCAGCCTAAAGAGGTGGCTTCACGGAGACCTTATAGCACCTTCCAGTACCAAAAGGGGGCTTTCAAGAAGGCTGGAGAGGGACTTTTCACAAGGGCATACAGTGATAGGACAAGAGGGAATGGCTTCAAGCTGAAGCTGGCTAGATTTAAATTAGACATTAGGAGGACATTCATTACTGTGAGGGTGGTGAGGCACTGGAACAAGATGCACAGAGAGGTTGTGGATGCTCCATCCCTGGCAGTGTTCAAGGCCAGGCTGGATGGAGCCCTGAACAATCTGGTCTAGTGGAAAGCATTCTTTCTCATGGCAGGATGTTGAACTAGTCTCTTCCAACACAAACCACTCAGTGATTCCATGATCTCCCTTGTACTCTGACAATATCCATAACTGCTATAGCAAAATTGCACTAAAGATGGGGGCTCTTCAAAGTATACCGATGGAACCACAAACAACAGAAAAGTAAGTTAGAAAACTGGTTAGGGACAACATAAGCTTTTCACTCTTAAGCAGATGGATAGCTGTACACTAAAACTCCATAGTGGGTAGTTCTAGGACTGTAGTAATCTGGTCTCATTGTAATGCAGACAGCTGTGAAAATACACACAATGTGGAAAATAAATCAATGGCAGCCTTGCGTGAAGGAGTAAAGTACACATTACTGCTGTATCATGATCTGGAGAATTTTCCTCAAGCAATTCTCATGTGGATGACATTATGTGCTCTATTATCCTGATTCTAAAGAGGAAAGAAAAGCAAAACATTTGGAGTAGTTCAGATGGCACATCCTTTCCCAGCTACTACCACTTTCTACACTTAAGATTAACCCACTGACACACAAGTGTGGTGGTAGGCCTATGTTCAGGACATCCACTGTTTTGTTTCAGGAGAAAGATGATAAGAGATCTTGATAAGCTCAAGATCCAGACCAAAGATGCTTTATGCATGTCTATACAGCTTTAAGAAAGAACTGATACACCATTTGAAAGGAAAGGGCGAAGGCAGATCAGTATTTGCCTTCTTCTGCTGTTAACATCTATCCATTAATATTGAAACTGCTCTCCATGTGAAGTGACTGAAAACTAAGTATAGAGAATTTATGCCATCAACGTCTTTGACCACAAAAAAAAAAAAAAAAAAAAGATAAATTTCTTGTATTTTTTAAACTCTGTAGATTTCACCTTATGTGAGAACAGGAAAAAGAATCCACAACCTTTAAAAGGCAAGAAAGTACAAGAAACACAGTCCAACATTTTCAGAACACTTCAATGCAGCAGTTCTGGGCTTCTCAGTCCAAGACTATGCCAGAAAGATTTAAAGAGATAATTCGAAGAACAGGCTAGTAATCCTTCCAAATTTTCCTAATTCAAATAGCTATATGTAGGAAAGTCTGTCATGGTTTAAGCCCAAAACTAGGCTTTCATTCAGGCTGTGACAAATACCATGTTTCTAGAATGCAGGTTTCAAGTGTTGGTGTGTGCCTGTGCTCCACATGTGCCTAGGCTGATCCTAGGCAGCCACAGAGCCACTCGCTGGTGTTGCAGCCTCCCCTCCCTGAGTAGCAAGGGGAGTGAAGCAGAGAAGAAGCACAAGGAAGTTTATGGGTCAGGACAAAGGCAGTTTAACAGATGCAAAGAAGCAGGGAGGTGACAAAAGGGATATCATTCACTACCTTCCACAAGCAAACCAATGTCCAGCCAGTCTCCAAGCAGCAGGCACCCTGGAAGGCAACCCCTCTCTGCCCTTCCTCCTCTACTTCCAGTTTTCATAGCTGAGCAGAACATTGTACCACATGAACAATCCCCCAGACTAATTCCGGTCAGATGTCCCAGCTTTGTGCCCTCCCAATCTCTTGCCCACCCCACGCCTACTCACTAGAGTGAGGCAGAGAGGGCAGAAAAGAAAACCTTGACCTTGTGCAAACATTGTTCAGCAACAACCAAAGCACCAGTGTGTTATCAACACTGTTTTAGCCACAGAGCCAAAACACAGCATTGTACAGGCTGCTTTCAAGAAATTTAACTCCACCCCAGGCAGACCCAATAAAAGGTAAAAAAAGAACTGAATAACCAGCTGATGCTGAAGTAACATCTCTGCCTTCTTCCTAGCTAGTTTTTCACCATGTAACCTGAACAGTGACCAGTTAATAACAAAGGTTTTGATACAAACAGCTCCAATTTATACTTATTTTGCATAAAACAGGCCATAAAGTATATTGCCTGTATTAAAAAANCCAAAAAGTAATTTGCCTTGATAAAAAAAAAAAAAAAAAAAAATCTGGTTACTTCAGAAAACCAAGATCATCAATGTACACAGGGAGGTGAGCATTACATACATTCACTGCCTCCCACACTGGGGGAGATGGAGAGGGGGAGGAATTCCCCTAAAGATTTGTTTTGGTATTTGAAGGGTTGGAAGAAACATGCTTCAGAAGATTTAATTAGAAGACAGATAGTTGATTTTTCAAGTTATTATCATATGCAGCGCACACAGACCAATCAAAAGACATCATTAAAGGAAGACCTCAAAGTCTACAAGGAGTCTCAATGGCAAACACAGGAATGGGATGGATGAAAAATGAAGAGACACTAAGAGTGTCAAAATCAATTTCAGTCACTGTCTTTACAGGAATGAATTCAGAAAAAAATATTTAGAAATACAATAAAGTAGATGAATTAGAAAACATCAAAAAAAAAAAAAGACGCCCTGGTTTAAAAAAAAAAAAAAAAAGTAGCAAAGGCTTAGAAGCACATGGAAAAAAGAGATCACAAGAAAGATAAGCCAAATTTTCTCATTCACTCCTACCAAACACCTGCAATTCAGTGACATTAAAAGGTCAGGCATTCAATGAAACAAACACTTCTGCTTCTCACACAACAGTATCGAATCTTGAACTCTGCTGCTTGAGACACAAGAGACTGACAGATGCACAGGAGTCAAAAGGCATTCCAAACTGTGGGTATCCCATGTACGTAAAGGTTTAAAAATAAAGATCCATTAAAACAAAGGATAATAATATGAAACATCCTCTGGAGTCTGACTATGCCAAATTCAAGCAGTACAAGGGTTTTTGCACTACAGTAGGTTACAAACCACTGATGTGGCCACTGTCAGACTGGAAATTTCTATTTACTTCAAATACACTGAAAATTTGTTCATCATTTCAAAGAAGAATATGTATATTCCAGGGCTTTAGTTTCCTTTAGGTCAGACTATATGCTGCTATCAATGAGAAGGGTGTAATGAGCAGGATGCATTTAGCCTGTGTGATCAAATAAATGAGCCCTTACTTCAGCAAAGCACACACCTCTCACACACAAAGATCACAGACTGCAGCCAATAATAAGGGTGTGTTTGGTACTGAAAAGCCCATATAAGTCATCCCTAAAAAAAAGAAGTTTAAACAGAATTGGAAGACACTGCGTATCACTGCTTCAGGAGGATGCAGTGTATAAAACTTGAACCACCATGAAAAATTTAAATCTCTGTGCATGCTTAAAATTAACTTGCCTGTATTTTACAATTACATATATATACACAGATACATATATATATATGCCATATACTGATCATTTAACATCGACTATTTCTGTTCAGCAGAGTTAACTGTTCTACTGACCCAACTACACAGCTGCCAATTACCAGTCACTAATTTTAGGCCTAATGACTGGGAGAGATCCAAAGTGCTTCACTAAAGTATTACATATTGTATTAATTAAAGTAATTTATATTGTATTAAAAACAAACAATTCAAATACACCAAAGAAAATTTGTCTACAAGTATTTCTTCTTAAAAATCCATTTTGTCTTACAATAGCAGCTAATCACACAGTCCTAACAGTTTTTGGTTTTTAGCTGAAATTCACATGAGGTTTTTCAAAGCAAAATGAATGAGGAATGACAATGAAGACAATTAAAAAGAGCAAGGACCATGCACCAAGTTTTTAGAGCTCATTTTTATTAAAAAATATACAGTTCTTTCACTCTACAGAAAAATTCAATTACACTCAAAATGTTTATTAATTATGAAGTCATGCAAAACACCAATTGAAAGGAAATCACTATTTTTTGAATGCTAAGTGAAAAATTGTCCAATCTACTAACGTTTTTTGGCATTGTATGGAGGCAGGTACATGTATGCACTATGCAGCATTCTACTGAAATGGAGGTCGGCTTCCCTGTGGCTCTAGGAACAAGGCCTAGCTTTATTTGTATCTGAAAGATACACATTTCTGTCATATCGTTCAACTGCTTGGTGGTCTTCCTGCAATAAGCTAAACAAGGCATTACCAAATAACTACTGCATCAAAAGCAGTATTCTAGAGAGTGCTCAGAGACATTTATAGAGTTATCATTACATATATGATCAATCTTTTAAATCTGTGCTGCTCATTTCATCATTTCACACAATTTACAACAATTTTCAAAGTCTTTCGGTATATCCAGAGCATACTGACTAGTATAAAGCATTACCCTACTCCGAAGTTCTAAGGCCTGTAGGAAATACAGCAAGGAAGTATGGCATTGAAGAAAATGGGAGAAGAGAGGGAAGAGTCCCATTAAAAACACATATCCCTCCATGCTTAGACCTCAAAGCACTCACGTAGATGTTAAAATTGATTTCTACAGATCTCATTCCTGCTAAAATTAGCCACATACTATTTGTATGTGCAAGAAAAGAGCCTTGACTGTAACCACCTACTTCAGTAACAATGCACAACAGACTGCTAGAAAAATCCTGTAAAACACCATTAGTCTTCTTATATATAAAACAGACTTTTTAAATTAAATGTACATTTCAGGACATTTTGGCTACATATACGATAACACTGGATCGTTTATTTAGAAGAAAATCAGTTTATACGTCTAAATTACTTTAAGTGTCCAATGTAACACTTTTCAATGATAGACTGTCTTGCAACAAAATTCAATATGGGATTCAATTAAGCCGATCTTATGCCGAAATACTCAAAAGAACCTCATTTGCACACAAAACATAGGATGCTCTATTTTGCTCATGAATACATTTACTAACCCGAGAGCTCCTTTTCTTCAGGATGATGACCAAGACGACAAACCTTGACAACAGCTTTAGTCCAGACGAGTCCAAAGCGGCCTGATGACGTCCACGAGACAGCAAGCACCAAAAACCTCCTTGTCTTGGGCACCCAGCCCACCAACGCACCAGTGCTGCCGCCGCTCCGCAGAGGGGAGGCCTCCCTGGGTGGCTCGCTGCCCGTGCGCGGGGACGAGCGCGGCGCCGCGGGGGATGCGGTGCGGGCAAGGCGCTGCGCGGGCCGCGCAACCTCCGCCCGCCCCGCCGCCGCGCAGTGCC
>WEKY01046642.1:50207-95961 GCA_013390045.1 Picathartes gymnocephalus
GGCCCGGCCCCCGCCCGCGCGGCGGCGGAACTGACCTCAGCGCGCCCCGCCCGCCGCGCGTAGAGCTCTACCGAGCCTGGCACCTGCGCTGGCCCGCGGGACGGGCTGCGGAAAACTGAACGAGGGGCGCCCCGGGCTGCGCTGTGAGGAGCTGCAGAGTCGGGTTGCTGCCCGCTGGCCGTCCCTCCGCGCTGACAGGACCGGCCAGAGGAGGCGCTGTTGTTCCCAGTAACCTCTCTACATCCCCTGCGATTACGTTGTGTTTTACTAGGGTATGGTGTGGGCACACATTCCAGGGATTCGCTCAGTGAAGTTCTGTAATGGCGTAGTAGTTGTGTATTTTCAGATCCTTGAAATAAGGTGTTCTTGGCCAAATTGGAAGTGAGAAAAAGAGGATTTAACTGACTGCATCTTGACCTCTAAAAGTACCTTTGATGTCGCTGCAATATCGAGTCACTCCGCTTTAAAAGCAAACCATATCTAACAGAGGGCCCAAAGTCTTGCCGGATGAGGTCTTTGAAATGAAGCTTTTTGGTACATGTCTTCAAAGCTGAACTCTGTTGCTGATTGTTCTGTTGGTATGTATTCTGTGTGATAAGTGAAACCAGTAAGTTACGTTTTTTGATCTGTTCTCTACTGGAATGGTTTGAGAGTGCATGATCTCGACATCTTCAGGGATCTTGGATTTTGGGACAGGCTCTTCAGGTCACAAAAAAAGAAAAGGGAAAACTATAGACAGGGAAGTCTGGGGGAAAATAATCCTCTCAACTATAAATTTTTTAGTTCCAACATGAGATCTTGCCTTCAACAGTCAGTTACATCTTTTGATTAGCAGTGTAAGAAAGCACTCCTAATGGCCATTTGGAACACTGTAGTTCACCGAATATTTTTAAACTTGTGAAGGTCTTCTGGCTGACAGAGTCTGTTGGGATTTCAAGAGGCTTTTGACAAAGACTGTCCAAGAAACTAAACAGTAATGGCATGAGACCAAATATCTTGGCATGAATAACTGGTTAAAGATGGAGTGCCTATGTGGTCCTTGAAGCACAGAGATGATGGGTGCACTGCTGTATCAATCTCTGCGTGGACGTGCTCAACATACAAGTGACTTGAAAAGGGAGCTGGGCACTCAAGTGACAGCCTTCTGATCATACCAAGGTATGGAGGGACATAAGGACAAAATCTAAAGATCTGCAGAAGGACATCATGCAGCTGAATAACTAGACAGTAAAAGGGCAGATTAGATTTTGGATAGATAAAAATGATGCAGTGAGGAAAAACATCCTGACTTCAAATAAAAAGTCGTCAACTTGACTAGTTAACTAGTACTGTACAGGAGCAAAATCTTGGACTTGGAAAAAGTTTCTGTGAAAATCTCACTTCAGTGCTTAATCGAGTTCATAAAAACAAGCCTTATGCTGAGATTTGAAAAAGAACAGAGAACAAAGCACTGTAATGCTGCTATGCAAATTCATGATTTAACACGTTTTAAAAGCTCTTTGAGTTTGTAAGTTCCCTCAACTCAGGAAAGACATAATAGTAGTGGAAAAGGTTCAGTGAAAGGTAAAAAGGATGATCAAAGATACTTTGCTCTCAACTTTCACATAAGGAACAGCTAAGGAAGCTTCTGTCTGAAAAAAAAAAAAAATTACTATTGATATAACAAAAGGCTAAAAATCATGAGTGATCATTGTAGTTGTGAGCAGTTACAGCTGGAAGTTGTGTATGTGGATCCCATGAAAGCCACCAGGGACAATCTGCAATTACTGACTGGTGTCAGCTATTCTGCAAAGATGATTAGGTAGTGTTATGAAAATTTGCTTCCCTAACTATTACATCAGTCAGTCTTTGTAATATGAACATGTATTCACTTTGTTACTATGTATTAGTTCACATAATACAGTGAAATGAAATGAGATAGTAGAATTTTACTGGAGACTTTGGGTTTGTTCATACTCAAGTAAAACAAACTGAAGTCCTAGAAATAAGGACTTTGCTTCTTAGAAGCAAAATAGAACTGTCCACAAAAGATAAAGGACACACATGGACGATCCAGATAAAGCCAGAATTCTAATCACACTACTATGTCTTTGAAACCCTTCCAGTGTTATCTGGCAAAACTGACCCCAGGGACATCTGGATCAATAGACAAACAGCAAGAATGCTACAGAAATACAGTTGCCTGGCAAAATTTTACTATGATTAGAAATTAGTAGTGTGGATCTTAGTTATTAGTCAAATCATGTTATACTGGAGTGGTTGAAGGGTATAAGAACCCTATGTAGAACCACATTCAGGGTGACCCAGTTTGTCTGGGACACCTCATGCACATGAATAAATATTTACTCTTGTAATTCTATACTTTGTTTCCTGGCCTCTCTTGGTCAGCACCAATTGTTGCAAATTTTTGTAAAAGTGAGCTACACATAGCAGACTTTTTTTTTCAAAACCAGAAAAATTAGAAACATTCCTAAAATACAACATTAGAATATTTAACACAATAATTCAAGAAATAGTTTGCTAGCCAACATGTTTTTTCACTTATTCTATCTGTATCTTAGAAAGTCCAGACTGCAATAAATATACTTCATATCAGTAAAATGGAATCAGTTATCTGATGAAGCAATACTGATTAAGAAATACTGAGCAATACTCAATACTGATTAATCCCTTTTACCTCTCTTTCTTAGATATGTGTCACTAGCCAGCTCTGAGATTAGAATGGCAATTTCCTCTAACAAAGGTAAATAGATTATTCAGTATTTAAATAAGGCCAAACTAAACAATGTCTTCCAGAAAAAGCTTTGTTGTTGAATGCTTAAGAGAAAATTTGCATCTTCCTCAGTGTTTTCCAACTACTTAAATTCAGTCCCTCCCCTGCATTTTCTAACCTTGCATTCACAGCAACTCGATTTCCCTTCCATCTGACATGAACGCTCTCTTCTTTGCAGACCCGAGTGGGACCCAGTCAGATCAGATCTGATCACAGCACCTCTTTCTCACTTAGGCTCCAGCCCTGAACCAACTTAGAGCAACAGACAGGGAGTAATTCCCTACAGTTTCCACCTTATCTGTCCCTTTAGTTTGCCATTTACAAGTTGGTTTTGGTGACCTCTGAATTCCCAGCTCTTGCCTGGTCTTTTGCTCCTTCTCAATTTGTCCTGTGACTCAGCCACCTGCAGTGCTGGTTGGTGTTTTTGAGCTTTCCTGCTGAGGCTCCTGAAGGGAGGATGGGCTCTTGGTAATGCCAAGGCTTGTTACCCGAGTAGGAACTGCTGATAGCAGAGCTGCTAACTGGCAAACAGAAGCAGCATCCAGGAAGCCTCTTTAACTTCCTACATTCTTTGCAGCTTTGCTGTCCATGGAACTGGTCCTGTCACCAGGAATTCACCACAGCTCCTCAGTTGCCATTGCTTGTTCTGTTGCCATCCTTCATTCCTTTCCAACCTCTAACAAAATTATCTGATATCAAATACTGATTGTTGCTTGTGGATCCATGAGAACCACAGGTAGACAGAATCACAGAATCACAGAATGGATGAGATTGGGAGGGACCACAATGGGTTATCTGGTCCCACCTCTCTGCTCAAGCAGGGTCATCCCAGAGCACATTGCCCAGGATTGCATCCAGATGGTTCTTGAAAATCTCCAGTGAGGGAGACTCCACAATGTCTCTGCAAAATATGTTCCAGTGCTCAGTCACCTCCACAATAAAGAAGTTCTTCCTTGATATTCAGGTGCAATTTCCTGTGCATTAATTTCTCTCCATTGCCTCTTGTCCTACTGCTTGGCACCACTGGAAAGAGCCTGGCTCCATCCTCTTGATGAAGCCTCCCTTCAGATACTTACAGATATTGGTGAGGTCTCTTCTCAGTTGTCTCTTCTTGAGGCTGAACAAGCCCAGCTCCTTCAGCCTTGAAGCTCAACTATAAAACTATAAAACAGCTATGTTTGGAGAAAATAAAGAGAGTGAGTAAATGAGCTACAAGATAAATCAGGTGCTCTAGATACTTCTCTTGGAACAGTTTTGCTTTGTGTGTTACTAAATTCACATGCCCTTCTGTCACTGAAAATGATTGGATAAATCAAACTCTTTAACACTATTTTTAATGTTAGATTGCAGGCATTACTTTATTATGCATGCTGGATCTTTCCCTGAACATGCATAAGCACTTTCAAAACTTTTCACTATTTGTATATTTTAGCAAACAGAGAAATTAATGTTCATTGTCTGTAATTTATATAATCCTCTTCATTAATTATAATTCTATCTTCTGTTGGTTGTTGATTGATTTCTTTCTTGTCATGCTAATTAGCCCGTATTTTCAGTCTTTTTATTATCTGTTTTCCAGGTAGAGAGGGTTTCAGTACAATTGCTGAATTGTCTTTGTTAGTTTCTTCCTTATCTCAGGGTTCTGCAAAATGTCCTTGTGGTTCATAAATTCTGCATTCCTAGTGCCCAGTTTCAGCAATATATCTCTTGCCCAGGTCTGAGATTGCTGAAGCATATCAATGTTGATTACAGTTGTTTTAGCAAAACTTAAAGTTTCAGTAATTTTCCCAAACCGTGTTCCCACTAGAGCAGCTTGTGGCAAACCTTGCTGTGTGAATCCATGCATAGAGCTAACCAGGGTGATCACCAAGCCCCAGCTGAAGTGCAAAGAGTGGATTTATTTCATTACCTCACTAAAAACACTGAGCAGCAGAGACACAGGCTCTGTCAGGCTTGGTTCATCCTAGGAAACCGAGGCACATGGGGATAGGGGCTCTGTCAGGCTTGGTTCATCCTAGGAAACCGAGGCACATGGGGACACAGGCTCCATCAGGCTTAGTTCAGCCTAGCAGACCAGGAGGATGGGCAGGGGCTCACTGCCTGCCCCAGTACATCAAAGGGCTTCACGCATGCACAGTTTATCCTAAGGCTGTGCTTTCATGATCTCTCCCTCTCCCAGCAGGAAGCTCAAGCATGTGTGTGAGTGTTACCCCTACACAGGAACAGGTAGAGGATAAACAACACTAGGCATAATAAATGGAGTTTCCCCACACTGACATCCTAACATTCCCTCCTCACCAAATCTTCTGGTTTTAACCCTTTCCTCCCAGCACTGGCTAAATGCTGACTGCAGTGGCATATAACAGAGTGGGAAATTATACTGCTTATGATTAAAACAGTTCATTAGAAAAATTAATTAAAACAATTAATTTGAAAATTTATTAGGAAAGTTATATCATTTCCAACACTCCCCCCCATAAAAGTAAAAAAACAATGTGCTGGAAAACCTGAAAACAAAAACCAAAACCAGCAGTGATAACTCAAATTGAAAATGAAGAAGGGCACTTTTTTGAGACAGAATTTCTCTCTCAGCCTTTGCAGTACCTTCACATAACAGCTTCTCCTGACCCCTTTCAGGACACTGATAAAACTATAGCCGAGTGGCTATAGTTTTATGGGGTTTTTTCACTCTATAGGCTGCAGTAACGCAATAGTACAGTCTACTGAACTCAGGAAATGCACTTTGTGCAACTCAACTATGTTGGGTGGAACATTTTGGTTTCCAGTGTAAAAATATACTACTTTGTAAGCATTCAGAGCACTTAGAAAAAGAGAACTGCAATCTTTGTTTTCCAAAACGTGCCCACAATGACAATAGTCAGGATTTAAAACAGCAAGAGCAGAAGTTTTGGTTCTGAGTTTCCCAGCCCTTCGCATATTGCAGGCTTGGACTTTGAAACTGAAGCAACCACCTGAGTTGTTGCTTTGTGTTTCTGTGTCTGTTCTTGGTGTTGTTTGATACGTTCCCTCTTCAAGCGGCTGAGCAAAGTGCTTACAACATATGACGCATTCTAGAGGTTTCTTTAGATACAGGTTGCTGCTGAGGAGCAGATGTCTTCCTGCTCTGCTTTGCTGGGTTGGAGGGCATTAGGGCCACTAAGGGGAGTCAGGAGGAGGTTTTACACGGCGGTCGATGTTCGTTCGTGCATCCGCGTCTGTGCGGGCGCTGCGGGCTCGGCGCGCCCGGCTCGCGGATCGCTGCTGCCCCCCAGCGGCCGCCGCCCCGCTCCGCTGCGGGCCCGTCGGTGCCGTCCTGCCGCGAGGGGAGCAAGCACACCTCGGCTCCCGCGGAGGAGGAAACTCACGTCTCCCGCCTTTTTCTGTCCTCTCGTGCCCCGACATTTCTAGTATTTCTACCTACGTCTGCGTTTGTCGGTGACCTCTCCACCCCACAGACAGTATCTCTCCTCCCCCACAAAGCGCACGCACAGACAAAGCCTCGCCCCCGTGTTCCTGGGCTACGTGGCAGCGCCGCTGTAAATATGTGTTTCCGTCAAGCCTAAGAACAGCACTTTCTTTCTGCTGCTCAACATCCCAAAGCACTGGAGCTGCTCTGTCAGTACAGAGCACCGTGAATGGCATGAGTGGTGCTTTATGAAAATGAGCCCTTCAATACAACCCTGAGACATGATGTGGTAACAAAACTGCCTCATTTTGGATCAAAATCACAATAAATGTGCATCTTTTAATTTCTTAATTAATTTTCTTTAATTCATCTTAGAAGGAGATGAGAAGATTGAAACTTTTTATATCTTCTGGCTTACATTTTTCCTGAGCCTGTAGATGCTGTAAAGTATCTCTGACATCTGATAACTAAGGGTGCCAATGCTGCACCCATGCAATTTAAGAGAACAGTGGAGTTTTTAGGACAGTCTTCTAGCAAGGCTGTTACTATAGAAGTTATTTCCCAGTTTATCATTTGATGCAAAAGAACCTGAATTCTAGAAAATGCTGCGGTCACAAACTTTCCATACTTAAGACATCTGGTTTTTAAGTTTCATGCTGCTATGGCAGCTTTAGCAATAAATGCATTTTAAATACCCCTTTGATGAGTCACAAGTGTCTATTGAACTCTCTTTGTGGTGAACTACCATTTCATTTCCATTCAAAGAGTCTCATTGCTCCTTTATATTAATCATTCACTCTCTCCAATCTAATATTAAGGAACAAAGAGATAATGTTTCATATTTGTACAATCACAAAAGAAATCTTACCAAATTCCTTCATCTTCTGACATAGTCATAAGCATAGGGAGAGGAAACATTGCATCACATTACCAAACAGCTCCAAAACAGAGCCTCAAAAACCCTGGGTGCTCACATATCTGAACAACAACTTTGTAAGCATCAGGCACAACACACTGAATACTATAAACTCTGTGTTATCATCTCTACTGTTTATCAGAAGTAAGGTCTAATAAATAGTCACACTTGCTCCCTATTCACTACATCTGTAGATATTTTTATTTTACATGTACCCAGAAGAGAAGGATGATAATAAATTACTTGAGATGAGACTAAAAAATAAGCCTCTTTACTATAACCACTTTCAACCTCACATTCCTAAAGTTAGTCTCTTCCTTTGGGACATTTAAACCTCTTTAGTTCTGTAGTTAATCTCAAAAGGCCAGAGATACCTGGTGATCTGTGGGAGCTTCCATGTGTAGTTGGGGAAGTCTCTTAGGCTTCACCATTTAGCTGCCTGTGACTGATTTGATGGCCTCAGTCTGGACAGTACAGAGAACAGCTCATGTTTGGAGAAGTACTGTGCTGGCAGAATGTTAGACACCTGGGGGCTTCAGTTTGAGGACTGATACACCTCATTTCTTTTGCAGCTTTTACAAGCTACATTGGAAGGAAATAGATAAAAACAGCTTATGGTGGGGAAAGACTTAGATATATATGTATTCTGAAATATTTTTTTTTACACAGGTTTAGTCTTGTAATCACCACTGAAAAAAATGTGCACTGTTGTAGAAAGGATTTCTATTTTTAAATAAATTCATTTAATTTACTTTGAACAGATAATGGATGCAGGTAGTCTTTTGAATACACCCAATGAGCTTATTTGGCTTTTTGAAGTCAATTTTTTGTCTCAACAGGCATCTTTAGTGATATTTTTAGTTGTAGTAAATAATTTCATAAAATAATGAGGTTTTCAACAGGGAATTTAGTCAAGTTAGAATTCCAAGACTAGAATACATTTCCTACAACTGCAGATTGCCATTTTTTTTGAGAGAAGTACGGTCTTGATCTCCATTCCTGGAGACTTTTCAACATAAAGGTAACCAGCAAAGTAAAAATCCAGTGGAGACACTCCTTATGCTGTTACTTCACTGTAGTGCATTTTAATCTGCACTATTATTGTTAAAACATGGCCTGGAGTTAAAATTGATTAAATGTATTAACTCCTTAAAATGAACTCTTCTTCTGCGTAAGATCTTGAGTTTAGACTTGTAGCTTTAAACAGCCATTTTATTCTAGAAGAAAATTAATAGTCTGTTTTCATGTTATTACTGACAATTTTTGAGAGTCCTACATAAAAAAAAAATCTGAATGGCCCCAAGACCCCATCTACCTCTTCAAAAGAACTTTAAAACCCTTGCCCAACCCACATCACTAACCTATTTAATAACACAAAATGCTGCATGGATTGCTAGTGCCTTTAACTATATTTCTGCAGAACTAAAATTAAGAAGTGCAAATGGCTCCAGTTTTCCACTGTAATGCAATTTTACCAATATTAAATTTACTTAATTCATATTCCTAATTTTTTATAACAAATGTTTATCAAGATACTTCATAACACAATTAGAAACATCATGAGGTCTGCGTTCAATTCTGTTTAAAAGTCAGTCATCAACTGACCAAAACAAAATATGGATGCATGATCTACTCTTATGTTCAAAAGGGTATTCCTTTCTCACTGTCATCTTTATTCCAAGTTTTAAAGGCAGGATTCAAAATCCACTACAGCTGATGGAAGTCTTTCCATTGATTTTCACTGTGCTTTGGTGAAGCCCCAGATGACAATGAACAAGCTGAAACTCATTGAACCACCTTGTTTACAGAAGTAATGAAGGAGGTCAAAATCCTCATTTAATCTCACTATGGGGGATAGGCCACTGATGAAAGAGCACACTAGCAAAAAGGCAGATTTTGAAGAGACAGACCTGAAACAACCTGCTGTGCAAGTGTCATTTAATTACCTAAGCTCTCTGATCTTAATTTCTCTTGATACAGCCTGATACAAACTGAATATTTTAGAATAAACATTAGGCTATTTCTGTTCCCCGTCTTTGTTTTCAATTACCTTTGATGTTGGCATAATGGATGAATGTACACAATGTTGCAGAGTGCAGCGGGAAGACCTGTGAGCTTGACGGGAGTTTTACCCCAGGGGTGAGACTTTGTGGCCCTGTCAGACCACCCAGGGAAATCCTTCCCTCCAGCTGTTTCCCTCTGCCCAACAGCCCAATGTCTTTTTGTTGTCCTTTCCTCTCACAGACATCCTTCTAGTTTTGAAATCAGCAGCAATTGAACGGTCTCCACTTTTTCTTACCACCCCAACGTGCACACACCTTTCTTAAAAGTGTACAGGCGGTTGGATTATTACATAGGTTGTGTAAAACTAAGTGACTTTTAAAAGACACCACCAGTGTTCACTCTGCGAGTAGCCACATCAATCATCACTTAATGAATCTGTTCAGAGGGTGAGTCTGAGCCTCCACATACAGAGGAAGAGACCTCAAATGGCAGGATAAGCACTGCTGACAGCCAGCAGGTGAGCAAAGCAAAGCTGAATATGAAGCAGGTATTGCATGGCAGGCACACCAGTTCTGAAATGTGGAATAACGAAGGATGAAAAGTCAACCTATTACCTTTGCACACCATTTCTAAAAGAAACCATAATTCTCACAAGTCCACAAAAACCTAGATGGGACTTAAGGTGAGAGACCTCCTGTGAGAAACCAGCAAAGCTTCGTTGTCTCCAAATCAGTGACTACTTACATCAGCTGTCAGTCCAGGAAGATAACCCAAAACTTGGAATGGTAAATTCCTCTGAGGAATTTACTTCTATACTAAGGGTCAGTATAGAAAACTCATGTGGTTTCAGTTGATGTTCATCTCCAGGAACATTATCATAACATTTGAAAGTAGAAAGTATATTTGGTGGTATATTCATAATCTCAGCATGATCTTCAATTAAAACTATCATTCATGAGGAAAAGACCAAAAGTTCCTAAGGCCTCTGGTCCCTCCTAGCAGCACACACATACACAAATTCTTCTATTGCAACTATCATATCTGCCAGCACAAAAGAAGAAATTATTAGTGTCAGTGTCAGTTACTAAATGTGTTTCTGTGTTTAGAATTCATGCTAATTTATTCTAATGATTTTTTTAAGAATCTATGCAAACTGTTTAAACTTCTACTTGTTCTTATATCAGCTGTTATACCAGATAGGGTCTAGAAGTATACAAGATAGGGTGTACTGATTTTAGCAACTGAGTGCTTGGACACAAAATGAGCAGACTCACTGAAGCAGATGAATAAGCTTCTACAAAACACCCACGCATTACAATATTTTCCTCCATGCTACTGCAAGAACACAAAGAGGAAAAACAAACTCAGTAGAAAACAAAATTAATTCTCTTGGGATTGTTTGAATCAGAATTCTAAGTGGCCTGAAAGCCTGAAAACAGTTAAATGGAAAAATATACTCAATTGTTAGTGCTGTACACTTCCACTGGAGTACTGCAAGTATAGAAATGAGATATGGTCATAAAAAGAAAATAGATCAAATCAAAAGCCTTTTTGCCACCTCTTTAGCGTATAATTGCACATACAGTCTGAATCAGGTATAATATTGCTTCAGTGTATTGACTCTTATCCACAACCTCAGGACAGGAAATATCTGTCTTTTTCTTCTCTTCTCTCTATTGAAATACCACGTGTTGTGCCTTCAGAATTGTTGACAGCCTTTTTCCCCAGAGAGGTTACTTTAATGAATGATTAGTACTATCATCAAGCAGTTAATGGTGAATTTCTGGTCAGAACAGAAGGTGTTCATCATGGAAGAAGATAGGACAAAAAGGGGGAAAAGCCTTTGTTGCAATTTCCCGCTCAGTGGCACTGACAGAAGAGAATCTTTTGCACATCCATATGCTTAAGGCATTAATGCACAAGATAGGCAATGACAGGAGAATCAGTGTCAGTGTAGAATGTTACACAGGTCTGTGAACCCTGCATTGCCTCAGATGCCTGAATCTAAAAAAATATTGCAGCGTGACCAAGTGCAATTTGTCAGATGACAACATAAGTTTTGTAAAAAGTGAGAATCCAGAAAATAGGGAAATTTCATAACCAGTAGATTCCACATGGAATATACATGCTACTGAAAGAAAAGTAGGTCGTTATGAAGGATTTTAAATGAGGAAAGCAAAGTGGAAACAGAATAAAAGATCATAGATCTAACTTTACAAAAAAAAAAAAAACCCAAAAAACCCAAACAAAACAAAAACAAAAACAAACAAACAAAAACAACACTGATGGAGATCTCTTTGTGGAAAAAAGTAAAAGGACATTTTATTTTTTAAAAATAACTGCATATTGTCTAGGGTAGAAATCTCAGGACTGTCTTGTGTGATGAAAACTTGGTTGAGTTAAAATATGTCTCTGCATAAAAAGAGTGGATATTAACCTTTTCTATTCAAATTAGGCATGTCTTTGAAGAAGAATTTAAATTGAGTAGTAGCCTGGAAGCTTTGATTTACATCAAATAATTGGATATGTACTTCCAACATGCAAAGCAGGCAGCAGCTGAAAATGATCTGAAGCAAAACAAGATTTTCAAAATCATCACTGAATTACATGGAGCAAAGGCCATGAGTATTGGGAACAAAACCAAAAGTGAGAGAAGTACTAAAGAGCAGATGGTTCACGTAGGAAAATCTCATATATAAAATAATAACCTCTCTGACTGCTACTGGAATTGAGAATTTTATTACAATATCAACTAGGTGGCCAAGTGCTCAGGTCAGAAAAACAAATCAAATGCTAGAAATGACAAAGAAAGGAATAAAGGACACAACAGGAAGCATTTTTATTTTTCCCTATATGAACCCCATGTGTCTGCACTTCGGGTATTCTGGGATGTTATGACTCTTTTATCGCAGAGACTAGAATGAGTTCAGAGAAGGGCAACTTCTCTGATGATCAAAATCTGGACCAGTTCTGTGAGGAGCAAGTACCAGCACAAGAAAGAAACTGCTGAGAAGGGAGTACAGTGGAGGCCTCTGCAGCCATTAGCAACACAGAGAATAAATGGAAAACAATTGTGTTTTACAGTTCAAGAGACAGTAGTGTTACTCTCAAATAAAGCAAGCAGGAAGCAGATGCAGAACAAACAACAGGAGGTGATCTTCCACACAATGAATAAATAAGCTATAAAAAATCTAGTGGCACTGTTGTTCAATGCAAAAGTGTATATGGATTCAGTAAGTGGTTGGGAAAATGCAAGAGATATCCACAGGGGACTAAGTTAAGGGGCATCACTCTCTGAATATATCACAACACAATCACTGGGTTTTGTATTCTGCACAAGACATCTGCTGTTGGTTGCTACACGTTGGTGGGTTAGAAGGACCATTGGCTTAATGCATCATTTTTATACTCTTAGGCTGCTGTCGTTTTGTTCTTCTATCTTAAGAAATTTAATTTGTATTGTGCATTAGGTTGATGCACAACACAAATTATCTTCCACCTGTCAAAAAGGACAGGAGCATCAGAGAGCTGTTGCTAGGGTTCTGTAAACTAGAATTAAATAATAAGTAATTGATAGTGATTTTACCATCAAAATCAGCAATTGGCATTTCTTACAAAAAGGCAGGTTTGTTGCCACACAAGCAGAAGGAATATTAAAAAGTGATATAACAATATTGCAACATAGAAATCCGAAGGCATTTGGGATGCCTTAGCATATGGGAATTTAAGTTACCCATTTATACTTGGCTCAGATTTCAGAAAACAGCATAATTACTTTATAAATGTCATATAATATGAATATTTAGCATATCTTTTTCATATTATCCCTCTAAAAAATCAATTTTATAGTCCACGAGAACTGATCAAAAGCTTAGGACTCTTGATGTTAAATAAGGTAGAAGCTTAGAGTCAGAGAGAAGAGGTTCATTAACTAAGCAGAGGACTGAACAGCAGTGTAAGTACTCTAGGAAAGTAAGCTATGAATAAAGTGAAAAAAGCTCAGGGAGAAGGTCTGTCCAAAACAATCTTTCCAAAGTAGCAGCAGAATGACCGATGACTGAAGACAGTTAAGACAAACCTCTTTGTCCATTAAAGGTGCTTCAAGAACCCCTACAAAGACTGTAGTGATACTGTAACAGGACCAGCCTGGACAACTCTCTCCTGTTATTTTGCTGGGATTAAAGAGTGTCCTTCAAGTATTAGGGTTTCTTTGTATCTTCAATAATTGACTTGAGTTTCTTGGCTGAACTAGTTTAGGGGAGGATTTACTGCTCATAGAGCCTGTCAGTGCTGCTCAGCAATCCTGCAGTGATTGCTCCTCAGGACAATTACACTTCCTTTGCAAGGCTGGGGAGGCAGTAGGTGGGGGCTATAAGGCTGCTATAACCTACTGAGACTTAACATTTGGGGCTTCTAGCATTAACAGTCAGAGCTGGGGTCTTTCAGAAAGAGGTTCAGGAGTGAAATTCCAATTTCACCACTTTGAATTTCTCTCTGGACTGCTTATCTCTCTACACTGACTGTGCAGGGAGGTAAGGCACTGGGGCTTACTATGCTAATATTGAGCTTTGGGACACTACTGCCCTTTGAAGATCTGTCACTGCATGCCAGAAGCCTGTTGGATTTTGCAGTAACATCACAAAGCCCCCAAGAGTGCCAGGGTGACCAAGAGCAGAGGCTCCAGCTCGGGTGGAAACACAAACCACAGAAGGTCAATGACTCATCAGTGCAGGAATGCAGCTTTGGGAAAGAGCTGGTTTGGGGAGCTGGGCAGAGCTGGTTTGGGGGCTTACCAGTGACTGCTGACCTGTGGAACTGTCTCTTTATTCCTTCATAGATGGAATGTGCTCTAGATTGGACATCCCATTGCTGAGTGGACTGGATTTTGTTTGTCTCCCTAAAAGGCCTCATATGTTTCAGGAAAAGGCTTCCAGATGAAGTAAAGTAAATCTTATTTCCTCTGTATTTCCTCCTGTATGACTATTCTGACAGTAGAGCAAAACATTCACTTTTTGAACCATGAACACTTCAAGAGTTTTAGTACATGAAGTCACAGAAATGCCACACACAACTTCCTTTGCAGCTCCTATTTGTATAGTTACCTGCTTCATCAGGCACTCTGTCTGATGTACACCTTGGAGCTTGCTGCATTTGAAGTTATATTGTTATTGCCACACCATTGAAAGAAAGGATCTGGGGTTCAGTCATCACAGTGCAGATATCCCTCCAAAGTAGGTGCCTCCCACACTGTTTGTTCTCAGCCAAGTGCAAGCGATGCACTGCATGACTGAATCTCATTTGCATGTTTGTATTAAGGACACCAGTCAAATAGACAAACTTCATAGCTCACCACGTACAGGCTGGGCAATGTTTACTTTTTTATTAATAACCAGCGTGATAGATAAACTGCAGGATGTATCTGATAAAATGAGCTCTGTTGAAAGGAATGGGAAAAGTCCTTATTTAGGGGAGAAGTGTCAGAGCAATCTCAAGGGATGTTAAAGATGGAGAACTTCAAGAAAGAGACCAATAAAGGAGATTTTTTTCTGATAAATGTAACCTTTGATATAAAACCTGGATGAAGAGAGAAGTTTCTGATTGCGTGGGCCAACATAGAGCCTACAACAGGTTGTCTGATTGCAGGCAGACTTAATTTTTTGTTTTCTTTTGGAGGGGTTTTTTTTAAAGGTTTGGTATAAAATTATAAAAGCACAGGGGTTTTTTGAGTTTTCTTTCACTGATGTAATTAATAAACACTTTTAACTCTGTAACTGTCCTGGCCGTTTGGGAAGTTGTAAACAAATCCTTTCCACATCAGTTATCTTAACCTAAATCAAATGAAACAAGGTATCAGCCTCTCGGCAATATTACACAACTTTTGGTCTTAAAAGTAGGAAACTGAAATTTTCAGTGAGGACATTTTGTCTCAGGAGACTGTTTTGGGTTATTCAGCTGGTAATATGTTTTTTCACAAAATCTTTTCAAGTCAGTTTGAGATCTAGAATCATATGAGTCAAGAAAGATGTTTCTTCTGATGATTAGCTGAAGCTCTCTGGGCTAGTGTAACACACCGAGGGCTGTGCCTGACACCCAGCATTCCCCAGGGTATATCTAGCAGTTGTCACTTCTTCATACAGCTTAGCACACTTTTTTCATTAATTGTTAGAAAGCATTAAGAATTCTTCTCATGCCTCCTATCCAGTATTCATTATTACACTCATTACTGAGTTAATTGCGGTAAGCAGTCGTGATTTTAATACTTTTCCTGTCACCTATTTAAAAGTGCATATAAGCATTAAAGAATACAGCTACTTAGTAACAGCATTGGAAATGGAATTCAGGTATCTAATAGAATTACATTACTCTCTAAGATCACAATGTTAAAATGCAACGAAAAGCGGAATAGGCAATTTGAATAAAGGCAAAAACTTGTTACCTTTTAATTAAGGAACAGTTCTTACAGCTCAAGGTAGACTAAAAGCATACAAAAGTTTAAGCCAAGATAAAACTTCCCATCTCATTTTAGCTGGAACTACAAACTGAACTAAGCATATAAACAAAATAACAGAGCATGTGCTTCAAACAGGGGTATATAAAAGAAAGATAATGGACGAAAGAAAAGAGAAAAAAACAGTGTGTTAAATTGAAATGACAGTTGTCTCACATTTCTTAATGTTTAATGAACTACCTCAGAACAGAAAGAAAATCTAAGAAACATTACTGTTCAGGTACTTTCATCATGTTAAGCCTTTTTTGCATCAGATGGGAGAAAAGGCTTCTTGGAAAGAGACAGTTAAATAGGACTAAATCCTTTATATGCTTTATACTGAAGAAAAAAAGAACCAAAGTTCCAGTAGTTTATAAGAACAATACATTAATACATTATAAACTGCGTGCTAATCATAGGGAATATATTTGAAAGGATAAAGGTCATGTCCAGTAAATACACAGCCAAATCCTCCTGGGTTTTACCTTGTATCCAGAATAGTGTAAACACAATTTTACAAACGAGTCCCAGCTCACACCCTGTTGAAAAACAGCAGGAGAAATGGTGCAGAGTGGTAATGGGCCAGGAGGATTCTCCGTGCCTGCACCTCTGCCTGTGTCTTGCTTCCACTGCGGGCTGTTTGAAGGAGAGTGGCACTCTGAACCCATGCTCTTTGTTCCCTGTCTTTGCCCATTTTCCTGGTTTTCCTGCTGTGCTGTGGCTCTGATGAAGCTGCCCAGCCCTCCTCCATCAGCACATTAAGGCGTTCCAGAGCAAGGCTGAACAAACTGGTGGGGTGAGATGCAGTGCACTGAATCTTAACAGAATCACTGAACCATTTTGTTATAGCTCCAGCTGTGCTCCTTGCTAAAAGTTTCCTGCCAGTGGCACACTGCAATAGTGAAGGCTACGTATGTATTACAGCTGTCAGCCAGCTGTAAATAACAACCAGTTGCATTCAATGTGTCAGAACAGTGCAAGAACAGAGCCTGAGGAATCTATTTTGTTTGGAATAGAACCAAACCTTAGCCATAGTCCTGTCCAAATTATTAAACTGATGCTGCAGTGCATTTGAAAAAGAATTTCGTATTGCTATTAAATAAAAATTGAAAACCTTCTTCATGAGGACAAAATGTCAAATAAATGTACATTTGCTGTCAGGACACAGTTGTGGAAAGTTACCTCAATTTAAGTCACTGATTGAGGTGTGGGAAGTAAACCAGTGATTTCAGTTACTTCCCCAAAGAGGAAACTGGAACAAGAAGTCAGTATAACAAGTCATTTGTTTACTCCCCAACTCCACCAAACATGGCTCAAGCATGAGGCAACATTTGCAGTTAATTAGAGATGATTGAAACAATGAAAAACAAATCTAAAAGGAGTGCAAAATGAAGCAGAAACAGAACACAGTATTTGGGGAGGTGGTCAGGAAGATCCAGATAAGCATCACAGCAACTCAAGAGGCAGCTGTAGCAGTGATCTGTTGGTCTGTGCAGACCAGGGATGTAACACTGAGGAGAGGTTGCTCCTTTGCCCAGAGATTTGCAGATACAGACTTCGTATTGGTAAGAGTTCCTGACAACTTTCAAGAGATACTGTATTATATTTGTAGTGATTATAAAATGTAAATTGTAGAGGCTGATATTAGATTATTCTATCATTTATAAGATTTATATCATGCCTGAGCTACTTCTTTATTACTTCTGGCAGGAAATGGACTTGTCCTGGCAGCAGCAGGATGTGATGCATTAACAGCTGTACTGGAGCCTGCTAAAATAACAGCAAAGATTTTCAGATGCAATAGTTGTCCTTCAGTTACTTTCATAATGCTTTATTAAAATGCCAGCTGGAAACATCAACCATCTCCTTTGTTGCCAAATAATTACCAGCTTTAATAAAGACAGCAAGTTAAAACAAATACTTGAATGGGCATTCCTGGCTAGTGTCTATACCTAAATACCAATTTCTATTATCAAGAGGACAAAGTCAAGGTAGAAGTTAGAGTAACATGGCCTTCACATTTTAGAGATTAAGTCCTTCATGATTGTGTCTACACTATAGTTTAATTTTTCATTTGATGAATACTGAATTCCTTCTCTTGCTGGCAAATTTGAACTTTGATGAAATGGAGATTTTGTGTAGAAAGAGTAAATAATTTAGTAGAGGTGCCATTTTAACTTTAGTGGAAAACAGAAAGTTAAATAGGTCTATTTTGCTCTGAGCTTTGACAAGAATAAAAGTATGTGCTCTTCCTTTCTCTAAAACTGGCTTGCAGAAGTGCCATCAAATCTTTTTACATCAGTATTTACCAATAAATAAACATTTTCAGCATTTAATGTAGTTAACAAACAAGACCAATTCCTCCAAACTGGAATTCAAGTTGCCTTTTATTTTCCCAGACCACCTACCCCCAGCCCATTTGGAACTCATTCTGGCTCTGTCTTCTGGGAAGTTAATACAGCTATTGATTAGCCATTTCTTGAAACAGCACCATTTAAAAGACAGTAATAAATGTCATTTTACATAAGGTTAAACGTTTGCATGAACTGATTTTTCAGAGTTATCTAGGATAAATTTGTCTTTATTTTCTTGGGTATGGCTGTTAGCTTAATTTTTTTTTTTTATAATGCCCCAATCAACAACATTCAGAGGGTTTGTTACACTTCGACACTTAGCCAAAATGCTGTAAAATTGTCCAGGAATTCAATTTATTCAAGGACAGTATTTTAGGTCACAGTTATATCTATGAATAAGTATTTTAGTTCACAGTTATATCTATGAATCTGATATTCACAAAACACAAATGCTGAGATTAACGTGCTTCTGAACAGCAAAAGATAATCTCTGTCTGACCTAAATCATTTCAGAATAGTAGAAAGTATTAGTACAATGTGAGTCTTTCCTTTTACATGACTTACATCCTGTTTTCAAGTCCAGACTAGTCAGGGTGTCTCTGTAGCCTTTGAAATCTAATCCCTGTCTTTTCATAGGACTGTGGGTGGACTTGGCTAGAAAACTTCTCAATGATAGATATTGTTGTAGTGCAATTTTATTCTGAAAACACACAAAATTTTCTGCCTAGTATTCCTCCTCTGGTGGATTCCTGCTTGACAGCCTGGATTTATAAATTACTCTCAGCCTTGCCAATAGTGTGTTTTATTCAAATACTTCATCAGTTAGGGGAATTTTGTTCAGATATTGTGAGGGATGTGAAAGCTAGATCCCTTGTTAGACTGCTTTTTAAACAATTTCCTTGCAAGTCTCAAGGCAATGAACCTATGCCTCCCAGATGTCACTTTACTCTCTATTTTAAGCACAAAAATGAAACCTGAATTGCATATCTTAATATCAGGAAAAATCATAAATTTTGAAGCTGTTGGAAACTAAAATACCAAATTTGAAATCCACCAACTGGTTTTTCCACAGATGACAATCCAGCCTAGTTCAGAGCTATTTTCTAAAAGCTAAGCCTGCCATTCCTGTAAATGAAAATAATTTATACACTGAACTTGTAGAAGATTTCTTGTAAATGGCCTGAATAATAATCACTCTTGGGACGATATTTCTGCTTATATTATCCTTGTGTACCATGGGTTGATTTCTCAACATTGCAGTTCTTGTATTTGTGTGGTTGTTTGCTTACCTTCCCTTTAGCAGAAAGGGAATGATCATATGCTGTGGCTCCAATGTGACACAGACAGAACATGTTTCAAAAACCACACGCATAATCTTTGTGGAGAACTCACACATGCTGCTACAAGGCACAGAAAGCTGGTTTCTTGCTAAATGTCATTTTCTCCTCCCACAGGACAAAAATAGAGAGTTGGAAGAAGGGAAAAGAATCACAGGCAGATGAAGCCCTGTCCTACATCCTTCTGCATTATTTTGTCATGCCAGAGGCAGGTAGCTGACCCACCTGAGGAGGTGACCAAAGCTCTGGAAGACTAATTGGCAACCTGACTTTCACAGATCTTGACTGTGCAGATGAAAGGATCCGCTGGAAGAACATCTTAAATACTTGAACATTTGAGTGCAGACTGCCCTGTGGGGTGGTCTCCTCTTTCCATTGCATCTACTGGGGTGAAACCAATTTCATGCAGGGCAACACCACTTGCCAAGGCCTGCAGTCCTGCCCTCCTGGTCAGCGTTTGCACCCCTCAGCTACCACTGCCTCTGGATCAAGACTGAGCTGCCATGCACGTCCCTTGGCTGTATCACGTATGGCTGTGGCTGGATGGTAAATGGATCAGGGGGTGTTGCTGTCTGCTGAAGGCAAGTAAACAACTGCTGAAATGCCACCTCAGTGCATCTTGTGCCTGTGTTTAAAATGGCAATTGTTTTAGTGTCAGTATTGCATGAAAGATGTGGCTTAGAGCAGAGCTCAAAACCCTCCAAAATGTGTAGTGAGAAAGCACAAGAGGGAACAAACAATGCTCTGTGAAGTTACTCAAGCTTTTTCAGAGAATAATTAAAATTTTATTGATCCTCTGTCCTTGTGAGACCCCTGAAGGATGACCACAGTTTCTTAAAATTATGTGTCTGTCTTTTTGCAGACTTTTAAACTTCACAAGTATCTGTCAGTCCCTCCATGAGCCTCAGACCATCAGGACTTGCCATTGAAGACGCACTACTGGGCAAACCCCCTTTTGGTTCTGTGCCCTGAGAACACAGAAGAAAATGTCCCCCACGTGTGCTCAACACTGGCAATGAGCAGCTGAGAGCAGTGCAGGTAACTCACACACAGGGATGGCAACACTGGGTGAGCAGTGTATGAAAAATGAGCTCCCCTCTCTGCAGTAGGGCATCAGCCTAGTCCAAGGGGGGCTGGGCACAGTGGTTGCTGATGCTTGGTACAAGAGTAAAACCCTGAAATAGGGCTCATGTATGTATGGGGTGATTATTCACTTTCTCTCCTAGGACACCTAGGGCTGAGACAGCATCAGATATTTAGTGTAGAGAGCTGTGAGCCTGCATTTTAGTGTGCTGTACAAAATTATAAGTTTCTTTTGCCATTTCTCTGGCAAACGCTTCAATTATGCAGGCAAAACTGCCTTGGCAGCTTGAATGTGAGAGCTGCTAATTTTATAGAACAATTCCTTAAATGGGCAGGAACTCAAACATAAACACATAATGCTGGATCTATTGCACCTACCTGAGAAGGTACACTAACATCCACGCCAATTATTCTTGAAGAAACAATTTGTCGGTTTCAGGGTTTAAAATGTTGATAGTAACACATGCAAATTTAAAGTAGGCTGTGCAATTTAGTCATTGGGACTTTATGCAAAGGAATCCTGGCAACTGTTTATCTCTCTTATGGGCTTGTTGATGTACTTGAGCAAACCACTTAATAGCTGGTCCTATGTCACCCCCAAGAATGCCTGAAAGGCTGTTAGATACCACCAGAAAGAGCAGCAGTGTGCGAGAAGGTGGCAGGTATCTTAATGCAGAAAACACTGCATCAAGAAACCATATATCCTTCTAGGAATTACAAATGTACCTGATTAGAGTGCCTCAGAGACAACTAATCCTGTGCACCAAAACATATCTCCAAATCTCAAGTTGAAAGTCTCAAAAATAACTCATGCAGGTAATAATTATTCTGTGTATGGTGGAGATTTGACCAACTAAAACAATACAGTGAAAAAACCATAATTAAAATACAAAAAAATGCTATGTAGAAAAACTTTTTTTGTACTATTTCTACTCTCCTCATGACAAAATCATTGTACCACAAAGTGTCACATGGGGATAAAAAGACTGAACTCCTCCAAATTTCTTTAGGGTATCTTCCAAAAATTAAATGTGCATGGAGTTTTGTAATTTCTGGTCACACAATACACAGGGAAGTACAGACATAAATTAATCCACCCTTAAAATTCAATAACACGTTGACATGATCAAGAATATGACTAATGGAAACAAACAGTAAATATATGCTTAGAATATAATTATAGCTACTGTTGTTTTGACTGACAATGAAACCAGTCTTGCAGTCACCTCCTGCTCTTACTCAAGCAGGAAGGAGTAAAATTGCAGACAAGCTGGCTTAAACACTGGAGTCTTAGAAACACTAGTAAATTAGCAAATGGAAGAAAATACTGGATCAACTCCATAGAGATTAAAACCCTCAACAAATATCATAGAGAGGTATAGTTGCTTAGTTATATCATTATATAGAGAGATATAGGTGACCAGATGTATCACTACATGGAGACATATACATACATTTAAATAAGCCACCCACCCCAGTTGGTTACTGTTTAAAATAAATGCATAAAATTGTAAAGAAATCAGTGTTCTTAGACAACTAATACAGAAACTACAAATATGAGATGGGGAAAATTAAGATAAGTGAGAAAATATTTCTAGGGCTTTATGAAGAAAGCTCATAGAAACAGTTAAAAAGCTTAACTTTTAACTTAAAGTGGGTGGGGGTTTTATATCTCTTTGAGAAACAATATTACCCTGATACTTGCACAAAATTCAGTGCAAGATTGACAACTATAATGTTAATCATTAAAAAAATAAAGCTTCTGGTTTATACATTTAAAAAATGTTAGATATCATGACCAATAAAGATATAAAAGAGGATTTTTATTTAAAGGCTTAGATTCAGAAAAATAAAGTAATCTGAAAAAGAACCAAATTGAACCTCTTTAGCAAATAGAGAATTCATACATAATCACATCTATAATCTCAAATATAGCCCATACAACTACAGAAAAAGGATTTGATTATGAAGAGTACCACATTTTGCTACTTATTCATAGTTTGAACAGGGGATGCATAAAATGGAGCATGACATAATGCCAGAACCTGTCACAATAATGGCAAACCTACAGTCAAACCTGCTTGAGACAGGCGTAGAGACATGCACATGTGAGCCAACACTAATCTTGGAGTTCTGTGGTTCTCTAATCTAACAGCTGACCATAAAAAAAAAGAAGGGATATAACCCTGCTACTTTGGCACCTCAGTAATTCAACTTACTCCTCAGGTTAGATTTTTAATGCTGAACAATATTTTTTGGCACTTCTGGTCCCTAAAATACCACTCTTGTTTTGCTGAACTAACAAAACAGAGGCTACCCAATAAATCAGACCAGTGATGTGCAGTATTGCTCTATAAATCAGCAGTTTTGTTCCTGGATTATCAAACAGGCATCTGCAAGAGACAATAAAGAGAAAATAAATACATTTTCAGGCTTAAATCCCCTTCAAATAACTCTCAAGTTCTGGAAGAAAATATTTACTACGTTTGTTAATTGAAAATGGTGCAGATGTTACAAGGAGATTTCACCATAAGACTTACCTCTGAAAGACTGAATGAAAACTGGAAAGAGGGATTGCAGTGTTCTGTACATTCCTAGAGACATTACACTAGCTTGATGTTAAAGTTGTCAAGGACTACAGTACAGGGTACCACATCTCCGAAACAGGCAATAGATTATCCATGTCCTGAATACAGCCATTGACTGCAGTAAGCAGTTGGCAATTATAACTGTGGGATTAATGACTGTGACAGCTATGACCATATTCCTCTTCCAGTTAATGCTATTCTATGACAGGAAAGATGCGTTTTTACATGCTGTAATGTTTAATGTCAGGGATGTCTGGGGAGTCCATATGTATGCTTTGAATTTAGTCATTTATGGACCTGAGGCAACTAGTTAAATTGCATCCTGCTCCTCATTGCTTGTGCATAATAATATGAATTGGGAGTCTGGACAACTCATTAGGGCACAGATGAGCTACATTTAAAGTATTGAAGAAATAACTTGTATTGCTTTCTACTGTTTGCTTAGAAATAATTGGATATTTCCATGTATGCTGTTAGGGTTACTTAGGAAGACAAAAGCTGCTGTTGTAGCAATATCTCTTTCTGCTCATCTGTTATGGCAGCAGCTGTCTCAGTGACTGTTTATTATCCCAGGATGGGTACTGCTCATGATTTACAAGCCAGTGCCTTATTCTGTCTCTCAAATTTTAGGTTTTTATACACCCTAAGATTATAAGCGGCAGCCACACTGCAGCATTTGCAAAATGTCTTGTTCCAAGCAAGCATGCAGGAACAGGAAGTGCATAGACTGGCCTTCAATTCCTCACTTTGTATCTCACACCTGTCATCTGTGTGCCACCACCACCTGAGATTTTGTTGCTTGTATTGGGTGGGAAAATTATTGTGGGCAACCCTAGTGACCACACTGGCTGGATGAGTTCCCTTCCATTTTTGCATGGGAGATACCTGGCATCTCCAGAGATGCAAAATTACAAAGCTAAAAAGACACAGTCAGAAACTCTGAGCTTTTTGAAGAACATCTGTCTCCACTGAATTAGTCTTTTGCCCTTCCAGAGTTGTGCTCGAAACATGAAACTTAGATCATGGTGCCATGAAAGAAAGAAGTGGCAGTGGCTTACAGATTTCAGTTATGGAATACTCTCCAGTGAAAATATACACAGCATTCTTGTGCAGCTTTTATCTTAGAATTATCAACCCTAAAACAATTAATGCCCAAAGCACTAATTAATCTGTCATTCCTATTTTTTATGGCAATGGAAAACCCCTCTCCCAGTGGGTCAGTATGCAGGATTCTTGCCACATTACCATTTTTCCCCATATAAAACAAAAGCATTTTCCTCCCAGTGTTGCCCATTGATTTCAGAGCAAATAAATCATTATGTCCACCCTAGCAGTGGGTTTCTGGACATGCACTACAAAAAGGCACAAATGACTAGCAGTGTCTGTGACTGGCCAAGTGCTCCTTTGCTAAACATTGGGTCCACCTAGTTTATTATTTTCAGGATCAGGCAGGAATTATTCTCATCCACTCCATTCCTGTTCTAGCAGAGTGGCCTGAGCATCAAGATTTCATCCCCCAGGAAGTAGGGAGGGATAGAAAGTGGAGGTTTGTTCTTATTACTGCAGTGCTGCTTCTTTGCAGAAGGTAAAAGAGCCCTTGGGGCTGTGACTGACTTCATAAGATGCTTGGAAATGTCACTGTAATTCATTGGATTGTAGGATTTCAGGCCTTTCTGTTGTCTGTCATTAGTCTGCTATAGCAGTGGTCTCTGTATGGCTAATTTCCCTCCAACACCCCTTGTAAACTTGTCTGCTTTCTGTGTTATTTTTAAGGAAATAGAAAAGTGTAATACAGGAAGAACCTAATGAAGGGTGTGACCTTTACCAGGCCTACTGTTCCTTATTTTATTTTAAAGTTTTAGATTTTTCTTGATCCAGATAGGATGAGAATGCACTTATAATTAATTCTGGATGTCAGCAGACAAGACTATAAGAAATTCCAATGACTGGAATTTTTTTTCCAAATAATGCAGATCTTCAAAAACTAACTGCTGTATAACAAAAGACAAGTTTGATTTGTCTACAGAGCAAAGAATCTCTGCCAGAACTATTTCTCTCAAATAATTGCATTTTTTTAATGTAAGGTCATCTGCAAATACTGTGACTAATAAACTAGAGCAATGGCGATTATGTTTGAGGGAAGCTCTATTACCTGACAATTTTGTGGACAGTTTGTTCCACCTCTTCACTGTTTGTTTCCACCCATAGCAAGATACAAATGATAGTTTCAAAGCCGCAAAACCAGACAATCTTTAATTTCACATTCTGTACCTGTTTATATAATCTGGCAAATCTTCAGTGTCTATAAATAAAAATGCTCAGAAAAGGTAAGGGAGGGAAGACCATGCCTTTCTTCCTTGCATCATTCTGGGAAGGTTTGGCACTGGGAGACCTTTTGTCTGTTCTTTTCTCAAAACACATAATTTTTTTCTTTTTCCAAATAGTCAATGACTGTTTACATGGTTCAAAGAATTTGTAATTATAATGGCAGTAAAAGACAATAATCTGCTGCAAGAATGAGGTACGTGTGAAGGTGTGTTAGCACAAAATTCAGGCATTTCATTCCATTCATTCTTGTATAACTAAGCCAAAATACAATTCTTTTAAAGTCATTGTACTAATTCCTACTACTTCTCTCATAAGGAGAGAAATAATTACAACTATATAATGTCCAATGTTCAAAAATACCAGTCATATCTCTAACAGAAATTGTACTATTGTGATCAGAAATCTGTATTTAATACAAAAAGGTATTTTTCTTTTCTATCCAGCTTTCCTTCTATTATTGACAGTATTTTAAAAAATCAGGATTATTTTAAGACCCTTCAAAAGCATAATGGTTAAATCTTCTTACCCACCCTGACAGATTAATGTCAGCTAAAGGGACTAGAGTGATAGAAGCATTGCTTCAAAAGCCACTCTTTTCCCTGGGCAGACTCTCCTGGCTGAAGGATCCTGACAAACAGCCAAGAACCTGCTTCCTTAGGGTCTCCTTTCAGGCAAGGCATAGAGGGATCCAGCACAGAAACTAAAGAGACTGTTTCTGATGTATCTTCAAGACAAGGACATATGCCTCTGCTTTTGTGCCAGCTTCCTTCTTATCTTAAGTAGCTTCTCTCTTCAGCTGGGAAGTTTCTACAAGTGTTCACAGGCAGAAAATTTATCTCCTTTTAACCTCCCCAGCTCTCTCAGTAGCCTCTCTCTTTTTCCAGTCCTTTTGAGACGTCAGTGGTCCTGCCAGCACAGTCTTCAGGGAAGCTCACCAGGCCCTCTCACTGACATTCATACCAGCAGTGCTCAAAATGCTTCTCCTGTGTTCTGGAATTACTTTCACCTTTTCCATGGCAACTTAAAATAAGTGAGAAATACCTAACCTGTGATCAGGAAATGTATCCAGCTTCTTTTTCTTCTCAGGTCCTTCTATGTGTTTGGTTTGTAACAGAACATCAGCCTACTAGGAAGACTTCTATCTGCCAGACCCTGAATACAAAACCTTGCCTTTTCATTCTGTGTTCTGAATTTCATGCCGGCTCTAGCTGTACAGTAGTCAAGGTTGTTTAGTTCTTCCTTTATGAAATTCTGGCCCTCTTCTGTTTTAACAAAGCATCCAGGTTCAATGCAATTGGGAATTTTCACTTTAAAGCACTTTCTGAGTTAAGAGTCATCAGAGACGATTTCGAACATGAGAAGTCCTGGAAATTATGCTCAAGGAGCTCCCTTGGCCACTGTTCCATGTCCTGATACATTCCTTTGCAACACAGCCCACTGTTCCCTCCTTTCTCACCAGTTGCCCATCCATTCTCACACCAGTTCCATCTGTGACAACCCACCCACAAGGGGAAGGAAGAACCTGATCCACCCTCTGACTTGAAGCCAACTTCTCTGAGTCTCTACACCATCTTCTATGCCTTAGTTAGTACTTCTCCATATAGAGCCTTCGGGCTACAGGAAGGCTACTAGGACAGCTCTTGATTAATAAAACCTGATAGCATCCATTCATCTAAAATTTGAGGACTTGTGCAGAAATGTCAAGCACATTTCACAAAATAAATTAGTTGATAATGCAGTGATTACAGAAAGCCATATGAGATTCATATCTTTTCCTTTCTCTAGAAAACTGGGAAGATCTACCAGGACAGCCTGATGCCATCTATTCTGGTATATCTATATTACATTTTACCCTAATTTTCAGGTAGCTTAATGTCTTCATAATTATTCTTAAAATATGTGCAAATTATTTAGGTACTCCATGTGCTTCAAAATTTATGCATTTACTCTTCTTGCTGTAATTGTCCTAATTTGCTTGTTTTGTCAGGCTTCAAACTAAGGATGGTTTTCTCAATTTGTAGGCTCTTTAACATTCAAAAAAAATCCCCTCAACAGAAGCAAAGCAGAGCAGGCAAACAAAAATTATCAGGTGAATTTTAGTTTATTTGTTTTAGCATCCTTCAGGTTAATTAAGGAATAAAACAGATTAGGCTTGAAAGAATTTCTTTTGATCCACATTCATCATGGCTGGTGCACACCACCCACCAGGCTGAGGGGAAGCACTATCAAATGTGACATGCAAAATGAAAAGAAAACATCGAGCTTCATTGTGCAGATAGATAAAGGCATATAAAAAAGCATTTGAGTGTCTTTGCCCTTTTGAGTATGCCTAAATCTGCCTTGTTGCTTCCCAATGTGGAACAGAGACCCAAGGGTGATTCCAGGCTGTGGGACACTGAGTTGACCCTCTGTTCTTCTCTGAAAGATCTAGTCAGAGCTCTATCCATCTCAGGAAGGGCTCTAACATTTTCTCTTTACATCATCAAAGTCCCTGCTCATTCTGTGGCCAAGAGGAAATCCAAATTTAAACCTCTAAGACACCACAAGCACAGAGTTATGGTATTGTGTGGGTTCTGGCTGAGATGAGTTGCCTGTACAGCACAAGGCCTTCTCTTTCTCACACTGCTCCCCAGTGAGGAGGTTGGGGATGGGCAATAGTTTGGGAGGGGATACAGCTGGGACATCTGACCCCAACTGACCCCAACTGATCCCAGGAACATTTCATAACATCCAATGTCATGCTCAGCAATGTGAGGTGGTGAGTTTCCTGGGGGGCTGTTGCTCAGGGGCTGGGTCAGCAGCAGTCAGTTGGTGGGAAGTGATTGATTTTGCATAACTTTGGGTTATTTGGTTTGATTTTGCCTTTTTTTTAAAACCCCTTTACTTGTTATACTGTATTTTATCTCAAAGCACGATTTTCTCATTTCTGCCATTCCAGTTCTTTCTCCTATTCTACTGAGAGCTGTGAGCAGGCATCTCTGTGAGGCTGAGCTGACATCCAGGGTGAGCCCATCACAGTCCTTCCTGCCACCAACACAGGGCGCTAAGTGTTCAGAATAATAACAGATTCTATCAGAGCATAGTAGGGGAATCTAATTCTATTTAACAGTTGCGGGATGCAATGTTGACTTACATGTTCTTGATACTGATTTTCTGTTCCCTTACCTGCTCCATGCCACGCTCCATGTCTTGCTGTGCATCAAATTTGAGTGTGTATGAAAGGCTGCTTTTGACTTTTTCAGTTTGCTATGCTGTGTATCACTTGTTCACTGGTTTTGAGAGTAATCTGGTATTTGGGCCCATCATTGCAGTTACCCCTGTACCTTGGGCACCATCTCATGAAAACAATTAACATCTACACCTTTTCCCTTTTTTAATTTGAGAGCTAATTTATAGTCAGGATGAAGAATGGCACCTTCCCCTTCTCCTGTGGTGAGATGCTTTCTGCCTTGTTACAATGGCTCCTCAGTCCCTCCAGCATCCTTGGGTAATCAGAATGCACATACTGATGCGTCTCAAGAACCTGTTCTGGCTTTTCCCAAGATACATCTATTTAGGAATTTCACACAAAAACATGTCCTGAAGCAGTATGGTCGTGGGTAGCAAGGTGCATGCTAGAATATCGACAGGTACCTGGAACAATATTCACCTCTGAGAGTCTGGCACTTCACCCCAAACACATGTGGAAGGATGGAGAAATGTGATGTACACCTCGAGGAGAATTAATTTCTTGATTTGAATTACATGGTGCTGTTGCTTTATGATGCCATTGCTGTATGAGACTGTATGTCACCATCAACAGCAAAATCTCTTCATGTTGAAAAGGCTGGTTTGATCTAAAATGAGCAGTGAGCAAACAGTGTATCAAAGAGTGGAGTCTACCTACAGGACCTGGCTTTTGAACACTTTTCTTTAAGCCAAACTGACTCCATGTCTGACCCATCAGAGCAGTGCTGTGCTTAGGGTGTCTCACCTGTGCCTGGCCTGCAATAAGAGCTCACGGGCAGTGGTGGGAACTGGCTGGCACTGGTGTGGAACAAGGCAGGGCTGCTGGGGCTCATCAGTCACTGTGTGCACACTCCTCTAAGAATGGAGCCAGACCCAGCCAACTGAAAGAACATGATTACAAACTTAATTCTCATATTTTCAAAAACCAGATCAGCCTGATAACCCCATCTGCCCAAAAGGGAGACCACACCACCACCTGTCCATAAGGAAAATCCATCTGGATGAAGAGATGCTGGTTTATACAATAAATGAGTTTGCATTGATTACACAGCTCTGTCCTTCTGTTCCTCTGTCCCACTTTTGCTTATAGCCCATGCTATAATCACACACGGAACCTTCTGTCTGATCAGGCCAACCTAATGACACACTGGGCTGGTATGATAAGCACAATACATACATATTCTGTCATACACACAGAGTTTAACTCTGTTTTTACAGATGGTTTGATTTTTCACAGCAGTAACAGCATACACTGAGTACCTTGTTTTCGTCATTTATATAATGAGAAAAAAAGGTTTAAAAACCATTTCTAGAATGGAGAAAAGTGAAGATATTAAAGACATCCTGATTCACACAATTGTTTTGAAGCTGCACACTCTTAACTGAGAGTGAGCTCCCTATTTTACACACTATAAAGTCAGACCTATTGTTCACAATTGCTATCATCTAGCAAACAGCAAAGGCTGCTCTGGGAATGCCACTTACCAGACTGGGAAAACCAGGATTTTGTAATTGTGTTACAGCATCTAGTAAAGAAAATATTTCATTGCATATTTACTTCTTTAATAGACATAACACTACTATAAAATTATAAACCTCTTTATTTATAACCAATTTATTGTATGTACATATATATACTGGATTTGGGCTCTTCTGCATCCACAACTGTGTACAGTGCTGACTTTCACAACTGTTGATAAAATTCCTATTTGTTTCTAAATAAAACATACAAATAAAATAGTTTGCATCCAGTTTAATTTTCAGTAAGTGCTGATTTATGAGGCACGTTGAAGGTACAAGCATGGTAACATGGGAATGCTGCAGCTAAATGAGAGTGTATTATTTCAATTTGTGATGGTGTAGTAAGAACCAAGTGCAAGTCTGTTTGAACATGATAAGAACAGCAACAAACATTCAGTCTGTGTTTTGCTGGAGATTGTCAGCATTTTAATATTTTGTGGCAGACAAAGCACTACAATGGAAGTGAGAACAGATGGGGAGAGCACTAATGCTTTCCTAGACTGCAGAACACAACTGGACATAGTACTTCAGTTGTCACCAGGCTTCACCATCCATGTATGGTCTCACATTCAGCTGATGGGAAAAGTGATGAAAGATAATATTTTAGTAAATTAAAATTACATCATTCATGCTGAAAGTGAGGAGCATCATCTTCCTTAATAAGTCCGTGTCATCAGCTATGAGATTCAGGTACAATGGAATCAATGGACAAGAAACACCAAGGGACTTCTACAAACTTAGAGGTATTTTAAATACAGGGATATGAGAGGTCTCTCAGCTCCTTTTCTGAAACACTTATAGAAAAAAAAAATCAAACTTTTGAATAAAAAATATTATCAAAGCAACAACTGTGCAGTAGGATATTTATTCTGAAATTTGTTCTTAACATCTACACTTGCATTCCCAACTTCTACCTCAACAGAGCAAGATGTCAGCCAATATATAAAAAGGATTGCTCATGTATACAGTGTAATTTTAAAAATGTATCTTAAAAACTATAGCAAGATGTAACCAGATTTCTCACCAAGTAACTTGCGAAGCCTGGCAGTTAGGCTCATCAAAGAGACCAGAGTCAGAGCCAGCCCTGAAAAGCTCACAGTCCTACAGACGGACATAGGTTAAGACAGGGTGATGCCAATCAGAGAGTCAAGCTTTTATACCAGCCCCTTGTTAAAGAACTGGTAGTGTGTGAAGTTTATACAGCGCCTGACAGCTTCCCAGAAATGCATTATAAAAGTATGATATCTTTTATGAAAGCTTTGAACATCTGATGGCAGGTCTGACTCTAAAAATTCAATGTGGAAAAAGTCCTGCAGAGAGGAATAAAGGAAGAAAACAATCTGGAGAAAAGACTGGAACCATTACTGGAGCAAGGGGAGCAAGGTAAGAGAGAAGATCAGACTGCTCAACGAGATGGAGCTACAAGGACCTTCAAGACAAAAATGAGACATTTAAAGTGATTGAGGAAACAAGGAAAAAGGAGAAACAGTGGCAGATTTTGGAGGGTGTTGTGTTTTGAGCGATGGGGAGTGAAGAGAGACAGTTCCCAGTCAAACTGCAAGGAAAGAAGTTATATCAAAGGAAAAAAGATACCTGAAGGATTGTGTGTATGGTTAAATTGTATCTAACTGAGAGGAGGGAAGGAGCTGAAAGACTTTCACAGCCAAGTCAGGATGTGGAGGAGGAAAGAGTTTCCTTCAGTTAGGAGTCTGAGTGACAGGATGGAGCTGTTGTCAACAGCGACAGTGAAAGGCAGCAGCGAGAGGGTTAAGGGCAAGAAATAAGAAGCTTGGTTTCACTAGTGTGCTTCACCTGAGTTGCCAGGAAGCCGTTCACTGCCGTGCCAGGGACGTTCTGCAGCACAGCACTGGACACACAGCACAAGGACAGGAGTGGATTCATGATTTTCCAGTGAAAAACAAGTAACTGGAATAGTTTGAGAGGTCCTCCTGTATTAACACATGAAGAAGTGAGTTGAGCTCTATAACACAAACTCCTCTCTTTCCTTCAGAACATTTGCTCTCTTTGGCCCACGCAGTGGACCAGCTCTGTGGAGTGCCTGGATTCTTCCCAGGTACCTTCAGTTTTCTATCACCTCTGGTAAGCATCCTTTTCTAGAGTGTAAATAGTTTCTGCAGTTTAGACTTAAAGCATGCACATGCGTGCAGGGTCTTCACTACTGACCAGGAAAATGGTGCTTGCTCTGCTAGACTCCTGTACCTAAGCTTTTTGAGCTTCTAAAGCCTTGTCACTTCTTATAGCTTCAGCATATTTGCACTACCAGTTTCTTCTCTAACAGTAATTGATTTTGCAAAACTAACATGAATGTTCTAATCTCAAGACTTTTTTGACCCATGTTTTTGTACTCATTGAATTTAAGTCTAAGGAACACAGAAGGTTTTTTGAGAAAATATACCAAGAATAATGTTAATAATGCTGCTGTGATCCAACTCCCACTTTTCCTGGTTTATTTTCACCTAGGCTCTCTGACATAAGCAAGACGGATTTTGTTTCCTAATATGAGCTTTTTCTTTTCCTTATAATTGAAAATGGATCAGACATTCAACAGATATGCAGGAAAACAAGTTAGCTGTACTACATCTTTTATATTAAATACTAAGAAAGTATGAGTTACAAGAAATTCCAGGAACCTATTTTAAAAATTTGAATGCATATAGTAGGAAATTGTATTATAGGATATTCCAATAAGGCGTGTTTAATTAGCTAATAATTAAAAAAAGAAATAGTTTGTAAAAAAATTGATAAATTAAGTGAGTCAAATAGTCAGAAAGAGAATTAAGCAAACTTGTGCCTCATTCAGAGAAATACAATTAGCAATATTTCCATTTCTTTATCTGCCTTATGGAAGGGTGCTTTTAAGACATGCAGCATGTAACTAGGCATTAGTCAATATAATCCTAATATTTGTCCCTACAATAAGGCTTAAAAAATAAAATTATCCCATTCTTTTCAGAATAACTTGTAAATCTGAATTTACAAGTTTTTAATTTACAATTAATTTTGAGTTAACAAGCAATATTACATAGGGAAACACATTTGATATAGCTGTCATTACTCCCTTCATTATGGACAAAGGCTAAACAGACACTTCTGCCTTTCAGCTCTCCAAATAGCAGCCACCCAGAGGTTAACGACTGGCAGCAACAGCGGTAGCATTGTTGAGGGGAGCAGTCTCATACCTACCTGCAAACAGCACCCAATACAAGAGTTCTCAGGACCTTCTGATTACATTAGGAGCTAAAAAGTTTATGTCAGCAATTTACATTAACGTATAGCAGATTTTAATTCCTGTGCCAGAAAGGGAGATGGGTTGAAAGTGAGTGCAATACCAGACAGGGAGAAAAATGTCAGATGAATACCCATGTATTTTCTGTCCTACTAGAAAGAGTGGAACACCAGCTACCAGGCAGTAGCCCTACCCAGCATGGAGCAGGCAGCCTCACACTTTGCCTTTAGACTAGCAGCTGCAACAAAAAGCCCTTCAAGCAAATCTAGAGCTGCCATTTCCACAAAGGGTGCAAGAAGCACACTAACAAATAACAGAATATAATATCATTCTAATAACAGAAATTTTAAAATGCACTCAGCTTAGTAGAGAAGGCCAACTACTTATAACCACAGTAAAAATTGTCTGTATTGCTTGTATGTTCTGTAAGGAAGAACAGAATCGCAGTTATTGAGAAATTATTTCATAGGACATCTCTGCTCCTTCTCACCTCCTGGAAACCAGGTGTACACTCTTGGGGATACCAGGAACACCCCTGGGAACTGTATCACATATATATGAACTCAGCAGTTTTGCTTGGTAAAAAGGGCAGAAAATTCTAAAACTCAACCTGGGATCCCAGGAGACAACAGAAGCAGGGATGAGATTGGCAAGTGAATGAGCATCGGTTTAAAAAAATCAAATATTCTGGAATATCTCCATGCCTCAGTAAAAAGAGATTCAGACAAAGACTATAAATATTTTATATGTAATTGGCTCTACATTTTAACAGTGATTGCAGTGGGGAAGAGTAAATTCTGAATCTTGTTGTTCTGAACAAGGACTGTCCCTGCAGACAGGCACTGATTAATGATACCGTCCTCTGAAATCTGAGCCACAGAGTCCTTCAGACTTCAAGAACATTTTAAACTGAATTTATGTGAACTTCCTAGTTCATTGAGCTCACTGTTTCATCATGTCACATTTGCTTACAAGAGAAGACTTGAAACCGTTACTCATTGATATTTTTCCAGGTTTTTTGTGGCACATGGACATAACATTTGGAAAAACTGGTGATTTTGAGCAGGAAATTTTATAAGGTGGAAGTGGTCACCCTGATCATACATGAAGAAAAATCTATGCACACGGGAGAACTGTATGTCTCTGCCACCACCGTTTATGCTTCTAAAATATTTATAGTACACATTTTTTATCTGATTTCATTATCTGTGTATCACAGGGGTACTCTATTAATGAGACCAAAATATATACTCATCAAGAGGCTAAGTCGGACTTCAACTTGTTTTAGAGAGAGATCCCCACAGCTGGACCATCTCCATTGCCTAGGAATATTTATAAATGACTGACAAATTCCTTCCACGTCTTCACTGACTTAGCCTGGTCCAAAGCACAGATGATGGTGAGTTCTGAAATCCTGATCATTGCAAAAAGTCTTCAAGGTCACTGTTAGGGATGAACATTGGAAATTATGGTCTCTAGAAATTTCAAAGGGTCACAGATAACATGACTCAAGCTGATATCCAAGCTTATACTTCCTTTAAATTTGTGCCAAGTAGATATAAGCAGAAATATAATATGTTGCCTAACTGCTCTTTTCACTTCTTTAAAGTTTTCACTTTTATTATTTTTAGGCATAATTCCTAAAAAGCAAAACTCCCAAGAAATCCATATACTTTTATGTCACTGGATCAAGTCAGTCTCTCTGGACTCTCTGTCCATCTCCAGGACTGGAGGAAGGAAAGTTATGATACTTCCAGCAGAAACTCCTGTGCCAGAGACATTTCTTCCCTTGGCAAGCAGGATAAGCATAGAATCCCACAGAAAATACCTGGCTTCTGCTGAGCATACAGTAAAAAGATTTTATTGCTTAGATATTTTATGGTAGATATATCAGGTTACAGAGGCTATAGGTTCCCAGAACGCTCTTGTCTTGTGTGGTAGTTCTGCAAGTGGTAAATCCCTTTCTCCAATTCTAGAGGCAAAGCTCTCTCTCCTCATCCTGCATGTGGTCAACCCTGACATGCTAAATGTTTGGAAACCTTAGTTTTGTCTCCCTAGCTTGTGACAGATTGAATGGGTAAAAACAACAATAAAATAGGTGGCAGAGATCAGCAAGACTGTCAGCTGGTCATAATTCCTATAACCAAGTAAAAGAGAGTATATGTCATCAACAAGATGTTTACTGAACGTGGCTGACTCTTTTCCTTGTAACTTCAGCTGGGGATGTGCTGCTGTCCCGTCTCTGTACCAAGCACTCCTGGGCAGGTGATTAACACAACAGAACTGAGGCACAAGAGCCTTGCCATGGACAATGCAGGCTGCAACCACACATCCAACATCTAATAGAAAAATGAGTTTCAAAAGGATTATGACAGGGAGGAGGGGGGAGGTGACAGAGCGGGGCAGAGGGACTGAAGTGTGATACTATCTAGAAAAAAAGACTGAATACAATAGGTTTCATGCAGAAAGCCGCGCGGAGCAGCTCCTGGCCCGCAGGCTCTCTCCGAGCTCCCGACACTAGGTGTCATTGGCACTGCACCTCTGGCACGGGAGCGGCTCCCGCGGCAGGGCTGCCTTACTGCCTTGCTGGCAGAGGCCTCTTACTGCCAATATTTAGCAGTAGAAACCTTTCGTTCTTGTTGCTGTAAATACTTTTGCCCTTTTCTTCAGCCTGTTTTCAGTACTATTCTTTCAGACACAGACTGATGCCTGAAGAGAGACGGTCTGTCAGGGAGGGAGGCTCAATTCCTTGAGCAATCCCCAACAGCCAGAGGGATGTCATGCTGCAATTCTGCCCTTGCATTATGGTATATGTGCACAAGGTGCAGATATCTCTGCCTGTTCACATCGCTGCCAGGAAGGCTGGAATGGCCTTCCATTGCTCCAGTTCCACGTGTGCTGCTGTTGGAGAACCACAGGGCAGCACGCCCCTGACACTCGGCATGCCTTGCATTTTTCTCTGGGGGTGATGGAGGACTCCCTTCAGTCATAGTAGCATTTTGTCCACATGCAGGGTTACACCTTTATCGACTTTCAGCAAGGTGCAAAGGAAATTTCCCTGTTTTCTCTCATGCTGACCCAGATGTAGCCAGGGGGATTGGAAAGAGTGTATTAAGGTTACATCATGAAAAACATTGATAAATTAAAAACAAAAACCAATCCTACACAGCTGGCAGGTGGATAAATGTTAAAGAGAGGAAAAAATAAATTAATGAGTATCCAAATAACCCAGTACCTTTTCAATAATGTTTTTCTAAGAAGGTAGAAAAAAAGTGATGCTGTAGATGATTAGAGAATTAGTATCTCCAGGAAATATTTGCATTGAATCCTCAAGAACCAGAGGTTGCAATTTACTCCAATACAGAGAATTTATATATTTAGAAACTGTGGTCTTACAAACCATAGAACTCTCTTGAGGTATTTAATTATTCTTAAAAGAAAGTAAGTTCAAGATTTGATTAACTAGATTTTTGTACCCTGCAAACTCTGACGTTTCATACTGCAGTACTCATCCTCTAAGAATACTTCAGAAGAAGCAATTTTTTTTTTAACTGAGTGGTGCATTTTCTGAACCCAAAGAGTCTGAAAGAGATTTTACCTTGTCCAGTTTTGGGTCACCTAGTACCAGAAAGATAGATGAGGCCTCCCAAAGGAGGATCACCAAGGACATCTGAAGCTGGAGCACCTTCCCTCAGGGCCGAGGGAGCTGGGCTTGTTTAGCCTGAAGAAGAGATGGCTTCAAGGAGGGAGGGGGGGCCTGAGAGCAACTTTCAAATTCACAAGCTGCTCTGAGATCCAGTTCCACACTAGAGCATCTGCCTTAGTTCCTGGATAGCCTGGCAGATGTTTCTGCTAGCACAAGAATAGAGTGCCACAAGTCCTTAGTTCCCCTGTGCCTTTATCCCTCTCTTTGTGAATTGGGAAGAACACAACTCCTTTTTTCACCTTTGTCTCTGTCTCCACCTGTCTGAGCCTCTCACTATGAGTGTGTGAGGTATCTAAAGCTGCTGATTAGGGTTTCTCTTCACAGTGATGACACAGATAGATAGTCAAAATCATTAGAGTGCTCGGTTAAATCTCCATGAGTGGTTTCAGAGGTTCAGGGCTGCTACCTGCAGTTTTTAGCTGTGTTCTCAAGGATTAGGTTTTTCATAAATCAGATGTCACCAGAAGCTATTGTTCTCAGGGACCACTTGTAAGAAAAATTCCAAGTTATTTATCATCTGCTTAACAGGTATAATCTGCCAGACATCTCCATTTTCAAATACATTGTATTCACACATAAAGCAGACATTCTTCAGCTTTAGGAGTGGATTTCTCCATTTTACCTCTGGATAGTTTTCCCTAAGACTGTGACAATCTTATTAGGTTCTTGTTGATTTTTCAGAAGGATGCCTTCTTTCATTAATTTATTAATGCTCCGTGATCTACAAGCAGCACTAGCAGAACAGTATTTTGGCAGCATCTCAAACTATATCTTTAGTTTCACAATGTTTATTTTTATTCTCAAAATAATCCTTATGCTGTAGTGTACCTTTTTGTGTAACATTAAATATTTCCTAAAAAGGATTTTTTTTTCCTTTTGTTTCAATGATGCAAACCCATGACGTTGACCCATATAAGGATGCACTACATTAACTTTGCCAGATCTGAAGTACTGGCAGTCTTCCTTACTCAGTTCTGCAGCTAAGGGAAGGGGTCTAGTAAACATCTCCACTCCAGCCACACTCCCTATTTCCAGAAAGGTACAAGAGCAATCATCATGGGGACTTCTTTCTTTACAGGAATGAATCACCAACAGGATTTGTTTTGGTATACTCTATCTAATTTGCTGTAGATTTTCTGGTTTGCCAGAACAAAATGTCATGGTAACACAATTAAACAAACACTCATATTTCCCCCAGCCTTAAACACGAACCATTGTGAGCTCTCTTCTGCTTCCTTCGAGAGGCCAAAGAATTCCCTTTCTGTGCAAGCCCACAGGCAGTGCTTCCTGGTGTGGTTCCTGAGACTGGAACAGGATGACTGCAGGGAACATGACTGACCTGACTTGAACACAAGGAAGGAATCCTGTGTTTCCAGCCTGCTGTGCTTCGCTGCCAGGAGCACACCAGCAAGATAGTTACACTCCTACTCAGAAGTGCCTACAGAAGCCATGGCTGCTGCAGAAAAGCCCTAGCCCAGTACACTGAGGGAAAACCTGTTCCCTCAAATTTACACTGACCTCGTGGCAGAGCTGCTACTTCCCAAGCTGCTCACTCTGTTCTGTTTTCTTGGCACTTGTCTGGTTCAGACACACTTCATGTTCTTGCATCATCTGCATTTCTCAGTCCCCTTGCTCACACGCAGACAGCTCTGCTGAGCTGAAGATAATATTGCATGACTGCTTTCTGAATGGGAAAAAAAAAAGGAAAGAAAACCTGCTTTCTCCTTTTATTTTTAGACTATGGCACAGTTTCAGATGATCCTGGACTCACTTCTACATCAACTGACACTTGCTATTAATCTCACAAATCTGTGAGGGAAACAGTTCTTAAAAATTAAAAGGCCTCTGTATCTCTGGTAGAAAAACCCTGGAAGTGAGATGAAACCAATGTCAGAAGGGAGAGCTGCTCCTCCCTGATTCTTGCTTGCCTGCCAGCGTCGCCTCTGCCCACTCCCCCAGAGAAGTCAGGCTTTCTGATATATGGGAGGCTTATCAGATGGTGTCTGTCTACATCAAAGACCAAATAATGCTGTTACACAGCATGTAGAGGTGTTTTGTTTTGGTCCATTTCAATAATTCTGCCTAAAAAAATATGCCTTCAGAGTCAGAATATACCTTTTATAAACACTCCTTTAAAATGGCTCATCTTTCTCTGAGAATCATAAAAAAACTTTTTTTTTTTCACTTAGGAAATTAAACATCTATTAAATAAGGGTTATTATGCTTAGAAATCTGAGTGCTGAGGCAGTGCTCCAATATATCCTGTGTTCAGTATATTTCACCAGGTACAGACCAGCTCTGTCAAAGCACTATCATCTGCAGTTGAAGGCTCACTTTTAGAAGAGAGCGTACCATGGATCTAACAGCACAGGAGGGGAGGCTGCACCATCCATTTCCCCATGCCCAACCAGCAGTGAGGCTGAGATCTGTTCCTAGTAGGTGCATGCACAAAGAGCACACATATATTTACTTATATTCGTACCCAGACACACAGATGGCAGATACACAGAGCACTCACATGAACACTGAGAATCCACAAGAAGTCTGTCTCTTCTCCCTTTCTTTTCAAGATTCTCTCCTCGTCTCTCAAAGCTCTTTCTCCTCTGGCAAACCACAGCACTGGTAACTGTCACACCTACACAGTGTCTGTGTACAACTTGAAAAGCAACCAAAATTAGTATCCCTCAAAGGAAGGTCCCAGCATAAACTCAAGAGCCTTCTGTTGGCCTGCCAAAACCAACAGCATCAACACAGCTCCATACTGAATGCAGCGTTCTTAGGTAATGTAAAAGAGCCTTGGCGTGAAAGTAACGGTTGGCTACTAAGTGAGGGTTCCTGGAGGCTTTACAGGTGCAAAGAGTGTTACACGGAGCAGAACAGGAAAATGCTGACAACATATAGTGAGAAGAGTATAGAAGGAGTACACAAGGCTTTAGAACTCAGGTGTCATTAGTTCCAGCATTAAGGTAATAAGTTTTTTCTGCCAAGGCTTTAACATAGAAAGTATGTCTTCTTTTCCCTAAAGAGACTAGGACCTCAATCTTGCCATTTAAGGGAATTTTAATGTCAGAATTTTCACTTCATTATTCAAAAAGGGCCCTGTATTCATGCTGTCTGAGCTGGAATGCCTCAGGTAAAAGAAGATAAAAACAGCACGATGGATGAACAAGCTTGCCTAAAGGGAGCCTTGCTTTGTTGCTTGTAATATTCAAATACTGCGCTCTGCACTGATCTTACTAACAGACACAGGAGTGTTGTTGTAGAGCTTCTGGCAAACAATTGCAACCCCAAATTTCAGAGGTTGTTTGGTCCCTATATAAAAAAAAAGGATAATTTTATATGAGTTTATCTAAAGTATTTCTTATGTGTGCACAAAAAGCATTCTGTACTAAGACCAAAGTTGTGTGCTCTGTCATGATTACTTACAAGTTTGTACTTCTGCACTGCTGTGAAAGAGCAGGAGCAATTCTGTACACAGAATTTTGCTACGAACCATTAGCATGTTTTTTGAAATTACTAAGATGCCAGTTATGAAACAACATTTATGAAAAAAAAAGAAAAGAGAAGGGAAAATCAGGAGTCTTGCAAAGCTCAGGAAGATGTGCTTATTAGTCAGTGCTTATTTACGCACTGACTAATGTGAAATGTCACTTGTACAGAAATCAGTATGTCTCCACAGCCTGCAGCAGGGACCCACAGGTGGTCTCCAGACAATTACCGACTTCCCTGAGATCAGAAACATTATGTTCAAACTATTCTGATATTTTTAACAAAGTACAGTTCAAAATTATAGCTGAATCTTCCCTAGGGTTTTGTTTCACTTTCCTGAACTCTTTGGGAATTTGCTGTCTGTGCTCCTTGCTTTCTTCCTTGTCCCATTTCTTGCAAGTATAAAGGAGCAGAGGAGACAACAGGTACACAGCAGATGATTGTGTCCTTGGGCTCCTACAACACAGACTGATTTAAGATGAAATCTCATGGTTTGGAGGCAAGAGGATCCAGATGTGCAAAATAGCAAGATACCTCAGACTGATAATGAAAGGCAACTCTGAAAAAGGCAAAGACGATCCTTGCACGTTTTAACTACAGTATTACAAGCAGATAGGAAAATATCATTGTTCTTGTGTGAAGCATTTCTGTCTTCTCTGGGGTAATGCATCTCATTCCAATCACTCACACTTGAGACATAAACTGAAAAATGGCTAGGATGGCCCTGAATTTGGAGACCCCATAACATACGGGTGGCTTGATGTATTTAATCCATCCAAGGGGAACTGAGAATTTATGTGATTGTTGATTACAGATACATCATTGCATTGTTATGAAAAGAAAATTCTGCCAAAGTGAGAGAAAAAATTGTCACTACTAATTATAGGCTCATAATAAATAGCTTTAAGGTAGAAAATTAGGGGGAAAAAAACTCTGAATAACAAGTAAGCTGAGCTTGTGAAACAGTCTTCCAGATGCAATAGATGATACAAAAATGATGTCAGGGCACAGCAAGGCCAGGTGAGATATCCCCAGGGGGTCCATCAGGGCTCCCAAGAGCAGCTGGGAGCACCAGGCCAGCCTCAGCCCTGAGCATCTGGCACCTCCCAGGGGGTGGGAAGAGCCCAAGGTCAGGCCAAACCCTCAGCCCATGGGTGGGCCTCGCTCAGGGGATCCAGCAAGGGAGCTGGGCACCAGCATCCTACAGCATCATTGGGGCTGGGATGGACACCCCTAAATAGGGGCTGAAATGGCATCCTGAGCAGCATGGGGAGAGTCACTAAGGGGCTGAGAAGGGACTATCAGGCCTCTTGTTATCCCCCTCCCAGAGTGCCTGTGAAAAGGAAAGCCACAACCAAGCTGATACTAAATTGGGGTTTGAAGGTCATTCATTGTACCATATCTGTAACAGTATATCTATCTATATCAATATCTGAAGAACAATAGGAGGAGGAGGAAGAGGCCGGTGAGCCTGCCCCGATGGCTGAGCCCTGCAGGGTCACCATCTAGAGAATATTACTGCCCATTGATTTATTCACGCCCGGGTGAGGCTGACAGCCATCCTAACCTCGGCCCTGTTTCTCCCTACATGGTTCTGTTTGGAGTTCTGTTACCCCATTGCTGTTTTGGCCCGTGGGCCGTTCCTTCCCCCTGTACCCCTGTTGGTTTGTCCCCCTGCTTGTATTCCCGGGCTACACACCCTCCTTCCCGCCTGCCCTTTGTTCCCGGTGGCTCATGCCCTTCTACTCCTCCCCTTCGGTCCCTGCTTAAAAACCCTGTGCACCCTCAGACCTCTGTTCTTGTCGCTGGAACCCCCTCGGGGTGCAGGCTGACAAACCTCACCTGGGATCTCCATACAAGGACCTCTCCTGTCTCCGCCTGGTCATTTGCTCGCCCCCCGGGTGCGTGCGCGGCGAGCCCGGGCGCCCTCGGCCGCCGGCCGGAGCTCTGCCCTGCTCGGGGAGCTGACGGGAAGGTCGCGGTCTGCAGGCAGCTCCAGCCGCGCCGCGACAAACTGATACACACAGGATCACTTCCAGTCCTATATTCCCAATTGGTATGATGAAGTGGGACAGATAAAAGAACTCCCATGGTCAATTCTTCCCAAAATCAATAGAATAGACTCACTAGCAGCTGGATAAAATACCGAAAAAAAAAACCCAGGCTAAAAAATGACGCCCAAATGATGTTTTATTTTCTGCTTTCAGAATGAGTCACTCAGACAAAAAAGGCAGCTGGTAAGCCTTTGTTGGTGCTGGGTACAGTTCTAGACTACACCTCCAAGACACAGACCACACTCAGAGATGAGGTATAACCTCTGCAGCCTCTCCCTAGAGCTTTCAAATTCTGCTGATCTCCTTGATGCAGCAGCGCAGTCATCTTCTCTTGGCTCAACTCTAAACCTGCCTCTGGACATTAAGGTATTAGCACTTAGTGGTCTGTCAGTAAATTTCTAAACAGCACAAATGATGCTACATCAGTTTTAGCACAGCCTCTGTCTGGAAGACATCCAGACATCCACTATCACCAGAAAGCCTTCCTTGGCAGAGTCCAGTCACCCCACTGGAACTGTACAACCACTAATTTTACAGGGCCCTTGGTACTACTCACCTGATGTGCTTATTTTTAACCATATTTTTCAGGTAAATAATATATATGAGAAAAGGGACAGGAAATCCACTGGCTAGTGAAATCCCATGAAAACATTAATGAAAAATTCATGAGCTGAATATCCTGAAGCCAACACACGGTGGCTCATAGAACTATTTGCTCAAAAATACATATGTTCTACAGTTCTACTCTGCAAATTTTAACAAGAGACTCAAAAATATTGGTCATTGTTACTCTAGAGGTTCACAGAACGTGTGAAAGCTATGACTAGCAAAACCCCCTCTGTTAAGCACCATTCTACTCTCCTGTGACAGCATCTGGTTCTTTACAGACACAATACAGCAGTGTATTTGGCCATGGCAGGGTTGTCACTGTCTTCCTGGTGATGAGTCCTACAAAGCTTGATGTGCTAAATAATGGCTTTTAGGCACTGGAAATCATGGCTATTCTTATAACAAGAGAACCAGCATCTGAATGATTTAACAATTCCATCTACCAGAAATTTTTTTAGGCCATAAAACCTCAATATTGCTGAAATAGCAACAGGAAAACAGACAAACAAACACCACAAACCCAAAGCTTTTAGCACATAATTTACTCTTGTATATTGGGACTCATAAGCTGAGTGATTTTAAATGTTTTTTTTTTTTAAATCAGGACTGGTTGCCCTAGATTAAGAGTGTTACATTAAATTTGAATGTGCTGCCAGAGTAATTTGGATTGAAGAGGAGCAGGGATAATGCACTTTTAGTTGCTTTCTTATATGTGTGTAAAAGCTGGGTAGCACATAAGGATGCAAGAATGGATGTTTCCAGGCAAAACCAACAGCGATGCAAAGCAAGGTGAAAATCCATCCTCTGAATAATTTAGTCTTGCTATTAAAGCAACAAGAGTGAATTTACTCTAAATTCCTAAAATGTTGGTGGTGTGATCCTATATCACAAGTCTCTGAGGTAGGTGCACCACTGACACTCTCTGCTAGTCCAGGTAAGCTCTGCCAGACGAGCAAGAGTCACTCCAGGTTCATAAAGGCTTCAGAATGACACATGACACTGCCTTCTTTCATAGGTTGCTTGTGATCTCTACAGCATGACAATATTTCTTGACAGCTTACTTTATATTATAATTCTCTGCATTTAGGAAAAGCTCTCACAGAGCTGTACAAGTGATAGATTTTTTTTTATAGTAAGTTTATATAAAAACAGATTTCATGTTCTGACTCCTCTGTTTTACCTAGTAGTCAAATCTATTTCTTTTTTAATAAGTATGTCTCACTTAACTGTCTCTTATCAGCAGGACTTTATGAAGTTCTGTCTGCTTTTTCTCTAGAGGAAGTTGTTAGGAGCAGAATAAATGATATTCATATGGGCCAAGAAACAGCACAGGATCACTCACCACCTAGATTTTCTAAAGCAGGGATCAAGTGAGAACCAAGGGTAAAACTAAAATCTTTTTTCTCTGAAGAAGAATTACTTAGACCTGCAGGGAAAAAGGAACCCCATATCCCTACAAAGGAACTACACTTCAATCTACTGTGTTTTTTAGAGGATACTTGAGCATAAACATGTGAGGAGGCATTATTGGCACGTGTATCCCTTTGTTAATATATTTCATTTCATTTCATTGAGCTAGCTCTTGAAATCAGCAGACCAATTCTTTATTAATTCTGGCTTAATTGTTGTCATTCTTATAGCACATTCGTCTAAGCAACAAGTGATTCTGAATATTTCTTTTATGACAGAAGATGTGGCTGAGAACAGGAAGTGCTCTGTGTCACAAATTCAACTATTTTTAGAATTTTGCCTTTTTAATAAGGACTGTCACTTAATTGTCATCTAATAAACAGGACTCCAGGACAATCTAATGTCCCCACCAGTAAATGCTGTTAAGCCTCCTGTCTAAGGACAGGCTTGACAACCTGTCATCATAAACAGTCATGCCAAAATCATCAGCAAAATCAGGGAGTTCTCTTTCTAAAAATTAAAAATTCTTCCTTGTGTGTCAACGTGAGGTGATCCAAAAAACATGTATGTGTACAGTAATTCCCAGATATGTTACCTCATAGGTAAACTGTTTGAAAAGTTATTTTCCTCCATTTACAAGTATTATGTAGCCCAAAGATATCCACATATTGTACAACAGTCAATAGATGACTTGATAAACCAGTTTAATATCTCCTTATAGTGTTTTCATTATATACACAGATATTGCAGATGATGACATTGGTGCAACACCACAGAGATTTAGGTTTTAAGTTCTATTTAAAGACCTGATTCTCAGCGGTTTCAGTGGAAAGAAGGTAATTTAAACAGGATTTAGACATTTAATTCCCTTAAGGATGTAAGTCTTTGTCTTTCTATAGTAGATAGATCACCATCGCTTTCCTGAGAGTTCAGTGCTGATGATTTTAGCTTTTGGCTCCTTAGGCTCTGTAAAAGCTAGTCATTATATATGGTGCAGAAATTATAGGAGAAATTTGGATCATTATCAACTATATTTAGCAACCCACTTCCAAGGCATAAATAACTCCACTATTAGAAAAACAATTCTACCATAATGTCTGCACACAGACATAACAGAGCTAAGAAGCCCATGCAAAATTTCCGGGCAGGATTTGATTTTTGTTCTGCCACTTTGTATTGAATTTTTTACATATGCATTAAAGCATTCTGAAACG
>WEKY01046642.1:104624-149246 GCA_013390045.1 Picathartes gymnocephalus
CGAGCGGGGCCGAGCGGGGCTGAGCGGGGCTGAGCGGCGGCAGCGGAGCCACAGAGCCCAGCCCGGCCCGGCCGCGCCCGCCGCCCTTCCCTGCCCGAGCCTGCCGTCGCCGTAACAAGTGGGCGAAGATGCCGTACGAGATCAGTAAGCTGGCGGGGGCGCCGGGGCAGCGAGGTGGCGGGCGGGGACGGGAACCCCGCGGGCTGCGGACCCTCGTGTGGCCCCGCGGGATGGCGCGGAGCCGGCCGTGCCTCGCAGCCCGTGCCTCGCAGCCCGCTGACAGCAACAAGTGACGGCGGCTGCCGGCAGGGCGTGTGCCGGGGAAGCATTAAGCGCCTTCCTTTGATTTTGATTCTTTCAAAAAAATTTTTTATTATTATATTTATTTTCCTTTTTTCCCCCTTCTCCTTTTATTTTTCATAGAAAAAGTGTTCGCCAGCCTTCCACAGGTTGAACGAGGCGTTTCCAAAATTATTGGAGGTGATCCTAAGGGCAACAACTTTCTTTATACCAATGGAAAATGTGTCGTCATCAGAAACATTGATGTAATGTATCCTGATTTATTTTGTTTTATAGTGTAAAGCTTTCGCCAAGTTTCATTTTGTCTCCCTGCCCCTCCTTTAACAGCCTATGCTTCATTCAGTCTTGGTGATTTCAATCGAGGTCACAGATCCGTGATCAGCAGCAGAGGAATAAGTAGAGTGCATGACTCAGGCATAAAACCATAGCCAGCGACTGAAAAAACATGTAGAAAATCTCGGTAAAATTTGCAGTTCTTTCCCTCTTCGCAGAGGACTTAAGAGATGAGAGACTGGTATATTCTGGTTGGCCCTGTTTATCTTCTTAGGTATCGTTATTATGAAGTTGACTGCTGTGTTTGCCTAATAAATGAACTCTTCCCTCTTTGCTGTTTTGGGCCTTTGGCCTGTCAGAGAAGCATATAAATACTTGCAAACCTGTATCTTTAAACGCATTATTCTTCAGCTTCTTTCCCCCCACCCAGCCCCAACTCCAGGAATCAAAACAGTTATGAGTTGCCGAGTGCAAGTTCTCAGCCCTGCTCACAGGGAGTTTTGCTCATCGATTAAGTATTAGAACGTCCCAGTTAATGTTTTCAGTAGTGTGGAGGTTTGGGTTTGTTTTTTTCCACTGGTGCTAACTGGAGAAATGTTAAGAGAGTTACTTGGATGGTTTCTTTTCAAAGATGGCATCAATTTGAAAAGTATGGAGGAAACGTTGCATGTTTAGGCCATTGTCTTGCTACTGGTTTTAAAAGAATAAATTTCTTCAAAGTGATTCCTTGTCCTTTAGAAATAAAATTCTCCCCTAGATTTACTTTCTTACTGCAGATTTGGCCTGCAGCAGGAAGGGCTGCAGGGGGAGGGGCAGGACATACCTCTGGAATTTTTAGGTCTCCACAACAATGGATTTGTTTATGGCTTCTTCTGTAAATCACCTTTGTAAACTGAGCTGTTTCCCTCTTGTATCTCATCACCCCCACTATATTCAGACATTTCTTCATTGTCATGCCATAATAGACAACTGCTACTAATAACTTAATTCCTTGCAGATTTCTTGATTGCTATCAGTTTAAATTCATCCACTTAAAACCAAAAATAAGCTCGCACTCTGGTTTCAGTGTGTCAGTACAATGTCTTTGTAAGAGTGTTTTGCTCTTGGTATCGAGAAAAGTTCAAGTTTCTGAAACCAGAAGCTACAGTTAAACCCTGTAATGGCACACAGTGTGATGAGAGAAGAGGGAAAAGCACTCTGCTTACGTTACAGTTTCTAACCAAGTCGTGAATGCTGACCTTCTCCCTTGCACTGTCATTGATGCTCTTCTGACCCTGTTTTGGAGGTTAAATTGGAAGAAAGCAATTTGCTTTACCTGAATCGGCTCCCTGAAGATTAGCCCAATCCAAATGGGAGCCCCAGCATGAGCTGGGGGGCGTAGGGCAGATAGTGACCTGAGAACAGGCAAGGTGGGATTGTGGGAATTCAAATTCAAACTGTTTAAACTCTAAGGGAAGGTGAGAATGGAAGTCATAAATCCTTGGGTTTTATGGTGCAATTCATGCTGATATGCAGACTTACCCAGCTGACAAGGGGAGTTTGCTACTGTTAATAACTGACAGGTGACTCAGAATATATTGTAGCAGTAACACAAAAACTGGCCAAAGCCTGTGCTATGACTTTTATGCTGGAGAATGTTGCAGTTTGTACCCTGACTTGCAAGTTTGTCCATTCTTAGTTAAGAGCCCTGCCTTCTTTGAATGATGTAGAAGCCTCTGTAATAGTTTGCAACAAGGAAATGAAATGGTGGGGGATCTGTGTGTAATCCCTCCACGAGCAGTTCTCCAATGGAATGGTTGTGCTCTAATTAAATAAAACAGGTCATCAAAATGCAGTGATCACCTTTCTCCTTAAGTCTAAAGCTATCTAGCATTAGCTAATCAGATGAATATAGCATTCAGGGTTAATGCTTGATCTTTGAGCATGATCTAGAGACTTCCTTTAACAAGAAGGAATTCTGGAGCAGTACTGGAAAAACACTGTGAAAGAGACTAGTGATATTTTTAAGGTTTCATACTTCATTAATATTTTATTTTCATGGGTCTAAGACTACTTTGTAGCTTGGAACTGAAACTGCTCACTTTCGTATGTGGCTCTGGTTTCAGTGTTCGAAATAAGCCACATAAGCTCACTGCTGGTTTAATCTAGATACTACATTTGTCCCAGCTCACACTAATTTTCTCTTAAAATATCTTTTTGGAAGTGTTTTCTGGGGGGTTGGGCTTGATATGAAAGACATGCAAGTTAGAAAACTGACTTTACAAGCAGAAATAATACTACTGAATAAATAATGTACAATTTTACAGCTCTAACTTATTACCTGGTTTCTGGAATCTAATTACTGTATCTTAAATTTGGGTCTTTGTCTTTCATTTAACCCTTTAAGTTAGTCTCTCAGCTTAGTTTCCCAGATTCTTGGAGGCCCTTGCTGTAAAATAGCACCTACTTTGTATGCCATTTATAACAACATGTGGGGAGATTTTGAGCTCCCTGAACATGTAGGTGATGCACATGTAGAATAGGGAAAACATTTTCTTGTCTTGCTCAGATGAAATCCAGTTGGACACAAAATGAAGAGGGATGTGCATGCTGTAAGTGCAGATGGTTGTGACTTAAGTAGGGCTATAATGCACTCAAGCAATGCATAAGAGCAGGAATGAAAAAGAGCTCCTTTTTGCATGAGCAAGCTGTATTCTGTCTCCTGAGATGTAACAGTACTGCAACAGCAAGAACTCTGTGAGCTGGAGACTGCTTTCTAACACAGAGCGGGTGTTTTAGTTTTTCCTGATTGGATGGCTGAGTCATACCATAATATCAGGTGGTTTTCTGGTTCGATTGAATAAATCTGTATTAAAATGAAATTTTGTTTTGATCATATGAGTCAAGTTTCTGGAGCTGGAACAAGCCTGTTAAATGGTAGAAAAATATTTCTAAAGAGTAGTGTATTACTATTGTAGCATATATATACTGTAATTGGGAGGGATGCAGAATGACTTTTTTATACAATTAATTTGAAAGCAGTTTTTTGCCTTGATGTCATCCTTTTTTGTGTGGTGCCTCTATTGTATAACACTACAGATTTGCTGAGACAGAGTTCATTTTGTTGTCCAGCCTGAAACATCTGAAAACATAGTTAAGACTGAAGAGATAAAATCATGATGAAGTGGCAGTGAATTTCTTTCAGAATTCCTGTACTATTGATGCCAGGTCTACTGGCTTTTTAAGTAGATTTCAATTGTCAAGCAAGAGCAAGCCTAGCACATCTCATTGGTTGTTGAGTGATTTTGGGTACATGGTGATGATTAACAACAATGTGTTATGGTTAACTGGAGACTTAAGTTTCATACTTTACTACAGCAGAATTTTAGATGTGTGCTGCAAAACACAGCTCATATTTAGTATTCTACTTGGGTAACTGCTTTATCCCTGGGCTAACCCTAAAAAAAGAAAGCCTGATGCTTGACCTGTTATTTTGGAGAGTATTTTTCTACTGTTTGACAGGTATTGGAGAAGAAAGGGTCCCAGCACTTCAGGCTTCCTTAAGAGGAAATCCTCTTTTGTGTCAGAAAGTAGCGTGTTGCTTCAGTGGTACCAGCAGTGTTCTGCAATGTGTACTGCACTTCTCACTTTTAGACAGTTGCTCAATTTAAGCTGGAAGGCAGGGTTTGAGAGCAGGGAGTGCAGGAAGAAGTTATGACTTTTATTGTTGAATTTCTGATTTTATTACTTTGAAAAGGAGGAAATACAACTTTGTAACTTTTCTTTTCTCCTTTCAAATAGAATCCTGCAATTGCTGACATCTACACTGAGCATGCCCACCAGGTTGTAGTTGCCAAGTATGCTCCCAGTGGATTCTACATAGCATCCGGAGGTAAAGTATCCATGTGCATGAGGTGTGTGGACAGAGCTGTTAAAGTTACTGGCAAAACAGTAGTAACACTTCACGTGTGAATGGAATTTGCAGTCAATGTGATGTGCTTCAGTGGAATTATGGACACATCTCTGAAGGAGGAATGATTTCTGTTGTTGTTCCTCTAACCTCTTTTTCAGGCAGTGAGTTTAGTGACATTCTTGGTCTTTTTAAAATGTATTTCAATAACAGAAGAACCTGGAAATGAACCCTAAATACTTAGTGTGATGAAGACTTGTGTAAATGCAGCAGAGTGAAAAGTAATTTCTAAAATACAGGACTATTGTTTGTGATGTTAATAAGCTTTTATACTTCATGGGCAGGGTAGGGATTCTAAAACAGTGTGTGCTCCTTTCTTTTCCCTTCTCCCTTCTTCCTGCCAAATGTAGCAACATTTATGACTTCTGTTACTTTTTAACCTGAACTAAAAAAGTTTTTCTTGGCACGTTACCAGGGAAAGAGGCTGAGTCTCAATTTCCATATAATGTGTATGAATCAAGTCTGAGGATGTGTAACATGAATTTTTACAATGTGAATTTCCTGTATTATAACAGTTTTTGACTACCAAAGAACTAAACAAACCCTTTTTAATAGAAGCTTGCATCAAATTATTGATATTTTTTCAGGAGGACTGATATACAGTGAAGAATATTGATGAATACGATACTGTAACTTGTATTTCTTACAAAGATTTGCAGCTAATATATAGATTTTTTTAAAAAATGCCTGCCATACTCAATTAGAAGTGCTTCAGAAGCAAGTAATCTGCCCAAATACAGATATACTTTTAAAGTAATTTATCTGAAAATAAAAAATTCTGAATATGAGCCCCTTAGAAAGGGAGCACAGATTCCTGCAAAGGTCTTAGTAGAATGGGGGTTTCTCTTTCAGCAATTTCAAGGGAACAGTATTTTTTTAAATGTAAAATGTCCTGTCCTTCTTGGTTTGGTTTCTTTCTATCAGAAGCTATATTAGAGTAAGTATTTTTGGCATACTGGGGAACCTTTAAGAACACTGGTAGCAGACAGTTTGTTGGTGGGTTTTGTGGTTTGGTTTTTTTTTTGTCTCTTTTTCTCACATTCTTGTCTGAAGGGGACCACAGCCAGGATTTTCTTGGCTCAATCTTGTGTGTGGATCATGTGTCAATTTGAATACCCTCTTAAAATCCAGTTTGTATTCTGTATTCTACAAATTTGGTGCTCTAGGTTTGTGCAGCACTTAATCCTCAGAATAACTATCTAATTTGTTCTTGTAGTTTTTTAGTTTACCAGTCCTTTGTAAAAGAACAGTAATAGATACTGTGCTAGGGAAGTATTTGGTTGATTTTTCTCAGAATTTTTGTCATACCCAAGTGAAAGAGTTTAGGTTGCAATATTTCCCTTAAAAAGTATCTTCCGTATGCCATTTATAAATAGTTTTGTGATACTGCTGAGCATGGGGTCTGAAGATAGATGACCAGGCTGTTTAAGCTGTTTCTAAGTATAACATGTAAGATTCATTTCTCTATCTATAAATCTGCATTAGCTATGCAGCTTGCATTAGTGCTTCATGAGACAGACCTTTGGCAATATGCCTTTGGCTTTTATGGTCATTTTTCTTATTGTAGTCATAGCAGATGTAGTAATGAGAGATACTGCAAAAGTAAAGCTCTGTGTCTTATCTATTAATAGATGGAGAAAACAATTAGATTTTTAAAGTCTGCATTAAAATTCTGCTTCAATAACAAATTCTCTCTATAAAATTCTGAATCTGTCCTTTTAGCAGAAGTGAAGATCAGTCTACAACCAGGTTCCAAAGATGCGGTGTTGCTGTATGTTTAAATTGAACTGTAAAGATTCACCATCTTGTAGATGGTGAACAGAATTTAAGCATTCTGCTGAGGTGAAAGATGCATATTTTAGCACGTGGTTTATTCTAAAACAGCGGCTTTTTTGAAGGCTGCAATACATACAGACTTTGCTGTGCGGGTTTCTTTAGAGTTGTGTAAATTTGTCTGCGTATGGAACAATTCCTCCAGTTACAATCCTGCACCACAGTAATTGCTCTGAATAGCTCTTGGGTTTTACAGTACTGAGTGGAAACAGTGAGCCAGGGAGCTTTCATTATCTTAAGTCTTAAACTGTTAACTGCTTGTGCCATGTCTGCTGCTTTTGACGTTACTGTTCCTGAATATTCTGTTGCATTCCTGTAGTATTCCAGATAGTGCAGGCATCCACATGCACCATTAAGTGTGTACATCCTTCTGTATAGAATAACTACACTGATGGGTGTGCATGAGTTGAGTTCTGTGGACAGAAATCTCTTTGTAATTCTACTTATGCCTGGTATTTGCATGCAAAACAGGTCTCAATTGAAGGTACAAACTGTAGTGCATCAACCACTGTCCTCTGGACTGCTTGCTTCTTATAGATGTAGGGTGGCTTACTTCCCAGGGAAGGGAAGGGTCGGGTCAGTAAGCTGTCTTGTAGCTTCTGGGCAGGGGGGCTGGGCTGGCTTCTTCTTTGTGTAACAGATTCTTAACACATACCAGCTGATAACATTAAAGTTCCTGCTTTCCTACTGTGCATTTTTTCACGTGTCTGCAAATGTTTTCTCTGTGTGTTGTATTTGGTACAGCATGTCTTGAATTGTAATATCTGGTTAAAAACCTAATTTGGTGAAATGGATATAGTCTTCAGCATTCCTAAATAAAGTGATTTGTAGTAGTTGTAATAGGGTAAGGTAGTAGGTCCTTAGTACAAGTGTTCAGTGTAGCTGGAAATCTGTGCTCTGGCAGATTGATGAGTCATGCGACTGAGTCATACTGGAACAATAGTTATATTCTATTTTATTATGGCAGATGTCTCTGGAAAGCTGAGAATCTGGGATACTACACAGAAGGAACACCTACTGAAGTATGAGTATCAGCCATTTGCAGGAAAAATAAAAGACCTTGCATGGACTGAAGACAGCAAGAGAATTGCTGTGGTGGGAGAAGGAAGGGAAAAGTGAGTAATTTGTTTGTGTTTGTATATACATACATATATTTACTGTAAACCTCTATATTCTAACAAAGCAAGTTCCTTGCAGAAAGCTTTTAATTCTTCAGTGGAAGGAAGTCATTGCTTTTTCCCTGTGTAGACTTCAAGTTGTGCTGTTCTGCAACAAAATTTTCTATGCAGTGTTTGACAGCTGTAAATTAGTTGGAAAATACAGTTCTGTTACAATTGTTTAGTTTAAAAATGGTATGTGACTTGTTTCTGAGTTAGGTGGGTATTACATTCAGGGATAGCTGTTTGGTAGATTTTTTTGTCAAAAACTGATAGGGTAGGAAAGGAAAAACACAAATTTTTCCTTCTTCCTTCACTTATTGGACTCATGGTCTTATTCAGTTGATTGAATGTGAGTTTTTCTAAAAAAAGGCATATCTGAATTTTCTCCTTTGGCAACATGTCTATATTTTTAGGCCTTATTATGGTAGTTAAATGAAATCAGAAGGAGTTGTCCTTTACCTGACTAAATGAGATGCCCATTCAGGTTTGTATCCTCCCTTTAATATTAAAAGACTGTCAGAACTTTAAGGCAGAGTCCAGACCAGATAGCCTTGTGCCTAAAGGGCTGAAAAGCATCATGTGGTGCTGTTCCCTGATCCCCTGCACCATTTTTTTTATCCCTGTCGTGTACTGTGTCTTTGAAAGAGACTCTTTGTCCTCCATTGCTCCATCTGCCCCTGAGTAGATACAATGTGAGTTTGCTCTCCTTCTTCAAAAACTTGGCCAGCTTCCTGTTAGGTGGATGCACTTTTAGTCTAAAATATTGTTGAAGGGATTCTAAAGAAGGCCTTTCAAATAGCAATGCTCTGGCAGTTTATTGCCTCTGTATTGATTATCCTGAGGTTTTTTAAGGTGATTTAGAGTAAGAACTGTCAAAAACGCTTTTAAAACTCTTCTTCCTTAAATCTTTAAATAATATTTGTAAAAGTGATGGTACCCAATCTAGGCTAAACAGTCAGATAACTGTGGTCCAATGCCATTGTTATCCTAGCTTTCTGCAGTCTGTGTTGTGGCTAGGCAGATGGAGTAATTCATTGCTTGCTTTTATAAACCAGCAGTCTTAATGAGGAATATACATTGGATCTCTGAATTTTAGAAGCTTTATAGGCAAAACTTGATTATTTGTCGCCTTCAGCAAATGTCTCCTATTGAAGATTAGATTCTCTCACCAGCAAGATCTCAAATAGCCTTCAAGGAACTGTGATGCGCTTGCATGAGATTAATGAGATGACCTAATTTCTTTTCTTTGAGTGCACTCAAGTATGTACTTTGCAGATGTTCAAGGAGTTAGTCTATGTGTAACTTTTATGAATTGCAGTTATTGTGTGCTTTTCTAACTAGATTTGGAGCAGTGTTCCTGTGGGATAGTGGCTCTTCTGTTGGCGAGATTACTGGGCACAATAAAGTGATCAATAGTGTGGACATTAAACAAACGAGACCATATCGTCTGGCAACTGGCAGTGATGACAACTGTGCTGCTTTCTTTGAGGGACCGCCATTCAAGTTCAAGTTTACACTAAGTGTGAGTTTAAGTTTAGATATGGCTCTGTTAAAATGTGCAGTTTTCAACAAGCTTGTGATTCTTGTCACAACTAGCTGTTATAACAGAAGTTATCAGTTCCCCCTTTGAGGCATAGCTGGTGTGAAGTGGCTTTCTTAAAACTATGTATAACCAAATGTTTGTCTCAGGACAAGAAAACCAAAATAAATGATTGGTTAAAAAGACAACCTGGAGCACTTTTTCCAATATTCTTTTTTGTTGTCAGTAAGTTATGGAAGGGATGAAATAGGCTGTTTTATTGCCTCTGTTGATGCTTTCAGAGCTCTGTTTCCCGGTGCAGACATGTGTAGAATTTCTTAAAGCTTTCCAAGGTGCACGATTCAAGAAATGTAGTGATTTTAATGGACATTTCCAATCTGATAAAGAGTGCTCAAATCTGAAATCCCAGGGCCACTTAGAAGGGTGAAGTGTAGATGTTTGAAAGCAGAAATTGATTTCTGCTTCATGGAATGGGTATGTAACTTGTGTGGTCAGTTTTCTGTTTCTAGGTTCCTTTTAACTTTGTTTTTTATTGTACTTGTTGCAATCTCTTAAATGAAAAAAAGGCTGGAACTACCAGAGCGAAGGTATTAATTGCTGCATAAGGCCAAAGGAAATAAAAAGCCACAAGCTTCTGCAGATGTTTTGATGGCAGATCTCTTGCCTCAAAAAAACTCCTGCAAAGATACTGGATGTTATTGCAGTAGTAGATTCAAAATGTTTAGTTTGCATTTTGGTTTTAAAAACAGTGTAGTAGGCCTTTTATTTTCTTACACATGAACCTTGAGTAGTCTTCATATGCTGATTTTAGTAAGGATTCCATTCCAGTTCTAGAAAAGGAATTGTTTTGAGCTCTACGATCCATTGAAATGATGTAGTTGCCTAATATATTTCTGAACTTAAGCTGATACTTGAATTTTGCTAAGCTGGTTCTTTTGGAACCCTGAAGTACAAATTGCTTACCAGTGCTCCTTAGACTGGTATGTGATGCAGTCTTCCTTTTAAAGTGGTATTTAGGTTGATACATGGGATTCTTATATGGGCTGTTATACGGTTTAGATTAGAGCCTGTAGAATCATCAGGGTGGGGGGCAAAGTATAGTTAAAGAAAGTAGGTTAGAACCTGCCTTCAATAATACTAAAAATAGTCTTCCAAATCTCTCTGCATGGGAGCTTTGGCCTCATTGTGGTGTTCTCTATTTAACGTGTGTTTTCTAGTTTGCATGGTTTGAATAGTCTCCTACTTGTAAATAGTCTATTTGGGGAGCATACATCAGTCTTGCCTCATTACTTCACAGAACTACCACTAATGCAGTCTCCCAGAAATGGAATTTCAATAAAATAGTAACTTATTCCTCATGTCTGTGTTTTTTTTGCAATAAGAAGGATAAAATACTCCTCTGTGTATAAAACTCACCGCACAATGAAGCGAGAGTTGAAATCTGGAGAATGTTGCAGAAGAAGTAATGACGAGTGGGGAAGAATCTCGTGTTTGCATGTAGGCTGCATCTGACTTTTTTACTACTTATCCCTGAAACTGGGTACTCGTTCTTGTATGCACTGAGTTGTTTTAACTCCATCAGTAATGATGTCACAGTCTCTTCCCTGGACTGTTCTTAATCCCCATGATTTGCCTCATAGCAATTCTCTACAACAAGCATCTCCTACACAGCTAATTTATGTTTCACATATAAGAGAACTTCATTGTTATTAGATTGTCTTCTATGTAAAACAGTCTGTTCTTATGTTTTCTGATTCTTGTTTTTTTCCTACAGGACCATACACGGTTTGTGAACTGTGTGAGGTTTTCTCCTGATGGGAACAGATTTGCTACAGCTAGTGCAGATGGGCAGGTAAAAAACCTGTGGTGATTTTAGCATGAGAAAATTTTCCTGTGCTTTTTCGGAATAGGATTAGTATTGTAAAATCCATGTTGTTTCTCTTTTATGCAAAAAGTTTAAACTCATAACTATCCTCCTGTAAATCTGTAATAAGTGGTAATAACCAGACTATTCTTACTTAGGTTTATTTCCACATTCCATCTCCCTAGCATTCTCTTACAGGTTATTTTGGCAGGAACATGTTGGACTTTTGGAATATGGATGTTGTTATGATCCTGAGAGGTCTAGCTGAAATAGGAAATTCATAGAGAGCAACTCAGCGCCATGTGCGTTCCCTATTGATAAGGGCAGGTTGACAATGACACTGTTACCATGGGTAGCTTGTCCTTCTCAGAGGGCAGACTCCCATGACAGCAGTGCTGAGAAGCTGCCATCACAGCAGGAGTCAAAACTGTAACATATTCCAGAATTTCAAATGTTTAGATCCAATGTACAGGGGACTTGCTGTGATTATTTACAATTCTCATCTCAATTGTTTAGACTTAATTATTCAATTCAGCATAGCTTGTGCTCCTCCTTAAAAAGAGGTCTAGTGTATCAAAGTATCAGATACTATCTTGGGTTTTTTTCTATTATTGCTCTTCCCTTTAAGTTGTATGTCTGTGTGCTCTTTTAAGATTTTTGTCTATGATGGGAAGACCGGAGAGAAAATGTGTGCTCTTGGTGGAGGCAAAGCACATGATGGAGGTATTTATGCTGTAAGTATCACTTCATTTTTGCAAATGATCCATAGTGTTTCATTACCCAGTTAATGAACTGCAAAGTCTTGGATTAATAAGTGCATTTACTGTCTTGTGGTGACATTTGTTTTTACAGATTAGTTGGAGCCCTGACAGTAGTCAGTTGCTTTCTGCTTCCGGAGATAAAACTGCTAAACTCTGGGATGTTGGTGCTAATTCTATTGTAAATACTTTTAACATGGGATCAAACATGTTGGATCAGCAGCTGGGTTGCTTGTGGCAGAAAGACCATTTACTGACTATTTCTCTGTCTGGCTATATCAATTATTTGGACAAGAACAATCCAAATAAACCTTTACGTGTCATAAAGGTAGGTTAAAGTTCTGTTACTGCATGAGTTTCTGCAATAAATGACTCAATGGTTGAAGTTGTACAGATGGAATAGTAGCTTTTGAAAAATAGCTTTGTTAAATTAGCATTGCCAAATGAGTTGTGTGACTGTTTCTTGAAGTCACATGAGTCAAGAAGTTACTATTTATATGTGTGAGACTGTGCTTTGTGCAAATACCCGGACTGATTATTTCATTTTAATTAATTTTATCAACTTATCTTTTGTTGCAGCTTTTAAGCATTCAGAGAGAGAAAGATGAGAAAAGAAATACAGCATAGATAGAAAACTACCAGTGATGTCTCATTCTTCCAGAACTAGTGTATTGTGGACAAGGTGACCAGGGTTACTGTGCAATCGAACTTAAATTTTAGGATTTAAAGAGCTTGCTGACACAAGACTCTCTCTCATGGGAACTTACATTTTTACATGAACTAGAAACAATGTCCCAGATTTTTGCCATCTCTGCTATAATTCTGGAAGTTGGTGTGGGTACATGACCATATTTAGTCCTCTTCCTTGAATCATAAAGTGCCTGAAAAGCAGTGATGAAAAGGCCACGAAAGTATTTTGGCCCATCAGGGTAATAAGGACATCCATGGTGCTTATTGTTTCTCATCAAAGACATAGCAATAGTGGTGCTATAACAGTTAAATGACTGCACTGTAAAATAGTGGTTTTTATATTGGGTGACTTTTAATACTTGTGAATAGCGTGCTATTTTCTGAATAACCTATAATTCTTTTCAAATAGGCGTATGTATATGTTAAAAATTGCTCATCAATTATTTCTGTCCCATTCACAGGGTCATAGTAAATCAATTCAGTGTCTTACGGTGCACAAAAATGGTGGAAAGTCATATATTTACTCTGGAAGTAATGATGGTCATATTAATATCCTTTGAATGATAGTGATACTTGTTCTAGTCTTATAGTCTAGACACTATGAGAGAGCTCATTAGGAGAGATTAAAAAAAAAAGCTTTGCCAAAGACAAAGCTTATTGGACACAAGTGAATATTTTGTGTGAAGAAGTTTATTTTGCTTTCCCCTAATACCTGTTTTACTAGCTACCTTCACACTTTCCTGCTAAGTATAAGCCAGCTCTTAATTTTCAATTGTTGCTTCTTCATGGTAGGTAGCTTGTTAGTATGGAGGAGCAAGTAAGTATATAAATTAGTCTCTTGTAACATCAAGAAACTGCAGTACATATTTTCCACTTATGACAGAATATGCAAAAAGTTAGCTTTCCAGCATTCTGAAACTTATAGTTACAACTAACTGCAGTCCTTCATCCTGCCTTTAAAATGGCATCATGTTGGCATAAACTCTTATAAATACAGGTCCTGTTTCTTTGCAGACATGTAATACAGTGTGAGTAGTTTGCAGTGATATTACCATATAACATGAGGTTCGTGATATGTCATTTAGCTCACTACAAAACATTAGAGGTTCACTTAAATATTATCATGTTGCCCATGGAACTTCTCCATCCCTAGAGGTAATCAAAACCTTACAGAACCCTTCAGCCTGTTGTAGTTGACACCAATTTGAGCAGCAGCAGTTGGACTAAATCTCAAGATGGCCCTTCTAACCTTAGATGTTCTCTCAATTATTTAACTTTTTATGATGTGGTGTCTGACTGCACCGGTATCTACAGATGTTCCTTAATTCTGTTATGCACATTATTGGGATTCTGAAACTGGAGAGAATGATGGCTTTTCTGGGAAAGGTCATACAAACCAGGTTTCTAGAATGGCAGTGGATGAAATGGACCAGCTGGTCACCTGCAGTATGGATGACACTGTGCGCTATACCAACCTTAGCAAGAGGGATTACAGGTTAGTTAAAATGTTGCCTTTTATTGCAGTATAATTGTTTTACAGCAAGAGTTTTGTTGATTTTATATGGTAAAAAAATTTATGCTGGAGTTTATTTAGGTTTTATGTTATCATGGAAACTGTAGAAATGATTACTGTACCCACCTTGTGCTTTTTTCTGACAATGAGAAATGCATCCCAGGCTTTTCAATTTGTCTTATCCCTTCCACAGGTTAGATGGAGACCTGTCTTATATTGGGTGACTTAGTGAGGAGCTGTAGGAAGGGTGTCTACTTTGAGATTCCTAAATACCCAGGGATATTGGTGATAAATGTGGTTAGGAGGGGTGGGACACAGCTGTTTCTTCATGGAAACCAGAATTTAAAGAATCCTGTTAAGATAATCTGGTTCGTTTAAAAATTAAACTATACGGTAGTACCATTGACTTTCATTTCAAAGGTGCACTACGTGATCAAGATAGTAAAGCTTTAAACACAAAACAATAGGAAACTTTGTAGATTAGTAGATAGGGAAATTAAATTATGAATGTTCTTGACGATTAGTGGGTGATTATTTGAATAGGCAATTCTAAATAATGGTAGACATGGAATAACTTTTTCCTGCTTTGTCCTTCCTGCTTCTCCACCTTGGCATGTCCTCTTCCAGTGGCCAGGATGCTGTGAAAATGGATGTTCAACCAAAATGTTTGGCTGTGGGTCCTGGTGGTTATACCATAGTTTTATGCATTGGACAAGTAAGTATTAACTTGTGGATTATCAACAATTGCTGTATAATAATGCCATATATGGTAACATTTAAGTAGTTAGTTTACGATTACCTTGCACGTCTGCAACATTTCCTAATAAGAGCTGTAGGGAACATAATTCAGCGGGATACTTGATAGCCTTGTCTTTTTGCATCCTGTACCAATTTCACATTTATGTATATATTTACATTTCAGAAAGTCCCTTGTGTAGATGCATCTGTATTCGTTATCAATACAGCTTTGTGCTGGAAGGTTAGACCAGTCGGAATCCTGCTCTTGCCAAAATTGTTCAGTGACATGATTTTGGCAAAACTATGTTTTTGTCTTGCATTTTATTTTTTTGCAATTAATCCGGCTAACCAATTAACTAATGCTGTTGTACAGCATAGGCAGCTGTAGCTTGCTTGCCACTAGTATGCAGATCACAGAAAACCAGAGACACTGCACCAAGGCCGTCTTGTATCAAAACATGGTTAACTTCTAATGATCTAAGCTTTCCGTATGGGTGCTGGTTTTGTGTTTGGGACACTTGATAGTGTTGTCCAAACCTGTTTTCATGTGAGTTAATCCCAGTTATCCATAGCCTAGAACTGGATAGGAAATAGCCTTTAAAGTTTAACGCTGCAGCATTAACTTGCTACTAATTTGGTCCTGCCTCCCTCCCTTTAACAATGAACCAGGAAGGGAGTAAGCATTGCTAAAAATACTGGTCTGTCCATGTTTATTTCATGTTCAAACCAAGTAAAGAAAAGCTGAAGGCAATGGAGAATGCCCTGCACTATGTAATTTAGAACACATGAATACTTCAGTAAAGCAGATTAGTTAGTCACCACATGTAGCCATTTCTTAAATTTTTTTTTTTAAGAATGAAACTCTTCCCTTAAGATGAGAATGCAATGAACTTCTGAGTGACCAGAGAGGATTTGTATTTATGACCAAGCAATGTGGCTAAGTCATAGTTTTCTATGAGCTACTTTGAAGAAATGTCTTAGTTTCTCATTTTCTACTTACAGATTGTCTTGATGAAAGATAAGAAAAAATGTTTTGCAATTGATGACCTTGGCTATGAGCCAGAAGCTGTAGCCATTCACCCCACAGGAGGTACAGCAGCAGTGGGAGGAGCGGTAAGGTTGTGCTTCCTAAAACTGTACTGCTTTTTGAACATTGGAGCAAGGAAGAGAAGCATTTAATAATAGTAGGTGTGTTGTGCTGAGAAATGGTAGGTGACAATTTGTAACAACATCAGTATTGTATCAAGTAAACTGTGTGTATTTGATGTTCCTGGGCTTTCATTCCCCAGGTTCTGCCGTTATTGTGACCTAAAGTCTATTTCACTTCTTTTTGAATTGAATCTTCTTTTCTGTATATGCTGTTTTGAAATTGCCAAATTGTTTTTACCCAGTGTGTTCTTGAAGTTGGCAAATTCTAGAAAATGGGTTTATTTTCACACTTGGTGGATTGTAGCCAGCATAAATGACAGGTTATTTAAACTTTTTCTTAACATAAGCATTACCAGATAGAATTAATGCAAAAAGTTTCAAAAGCTCCTCTTTCTATTGTAAAATGATTTTTCTACTTTTTCTCCTTTTTGCTATTAATTTGCAGGATGGGAACGTCCATTTGTATTCAATCCAAGGAACATCTTTGAAAAGTGATGATAAGACTTTGGAAGCTAAAGGTCCTGTTACTGACCTGGCATATTCTCACGATGGTGCCTTTCTTGCAGTCTGTGATGCAAACAAAGTCGTCACTGTCTTTAGTGTTGCTGATGGCTACGCGGTAAGAATTGTTTTAGCAAGAGTTGTCTGTGTTTAAAAACAAATTGACTGACAGCTCATGTCTAAATCTGTTGTAGTGAAGTACATTGTAGCTGCTGAGGCTTAACTGTAAATCATTGATGTAAATTTGATGTTTCTATGCCTGTCTGTTTACCTGAACCCTCCAGATTGTAAGAATAGTTGAGGAAATGTGCAGCATAGGTTGGCTGCTGGGAAAACAGTGAAACCCATCTAATAACAATTGCATAGTTAAAAAAGGGAAGGAGCTGGATTTCCACAGACTTGCTGTACTTAAATACAAAAAGTTCCTTTGGATCTGCTGAACCACTAGTTTGTTAGTTTGGGTTTTTTAAAGGAAATAACAAAATATATACCAAGTGTGTTAGAGAACTTACGTGCATTTTTGTAAAATGGATGGGAATGCAGGCTCAGTTTGATAAGAATCATGCAGTACAATAAAATTCAATGAAGTAGATAAAGCAGACTTGGCAATAAAATTCTGCTGGCTCTGGCACACAGTTCCGTTGTAAGGACTAAGCAATGAAAGGGATATATGCTAGGACAGGGAATCTTGTTTTATCTGCCAATCTACTGTCTTTTAACCAAAAAATGGGCGATTTCCACATTTCAACCCAAGCAGTCAGTGCGTATCAGCCTGTAAACGCAAACTTTGACTAAAGCAACACTAAAGTAAAAATGCAGGATGGCGTTCCACAAAAACCATTTCATTATCTAAGTAAAAATTGAAAGAATTTTGCCTTGAGAAACATCTGTGGGATTATTTTAGAAGCCTCTAAATTGCATATGCACTTAACAGATCAAGCTTTCATAGAAAAATGTCTTACTGGTTTTTTAAAAAAGGGATTTGTATTTTATTGGTCTACTAAGTATTTAAATAAATCACATAAAATGAAGCCACCACTTGGTTTGCTTAGTGCATCCATCTGCACCTGAGATGTACGTTGTCTGGAGTCTTGCAGTAGCTTGTTGTGATGCTGACATTGAAAGCTAGTGATCTCCTGAAGTAGCTTGAACTACTGGAATAACCCTTGTCTCTCTAATTTTCAAATAGGAGCATAACGTCTTTTACGGACACCATGCAAAAGTCGTTTGTATTGCATGGTCACCAGACAATGAACACTTTGCTTCTGGAGGCATGGACATGATGGTATATGTTTGGACTGTGAGTGATCCAGAGACCAGAGTCAAGATACCAGGTATGTTTTCCTCAACATATTACTTTTGAAAGTTGCTAGTACTTGAAATCCAACACTGTTCCTGTTTTCTAGACTAATGGTAAGTGTTAGGCTTTGAGTGTTCCTAAAGTAATTTAGCCTTTATGTTAATCTCTATCTAGCCACGCTAGCTGGAATTCTTCTGTTATTTTTGTAGTTACTTTTAAAATCCAGTACTAGTATTTAATGCAGCTAAAAATCATACTTGAAATGTGCTGAAGTTACCTTGTCAATCCAGCCTTCCTAATTCTTTTCTGTTCCTTTGCCCTGTGATACAGATGCTCACAGACTACATCATGTAAGCGGCTTGGCATGGTTGGATGAACATACTCTGGTAACAACATCCCATGATGCTTCTGTTAAAGAGTGGTCTATCTCCTACAATTGAAATAAGCCCCCTCTTTGGAAGGACCTAATCAGGGACTAGAACTACTGCAGTGGAACATAGCATTTCTCTTAAAAAATCTGTATTGGCCTCTGGGTCTGCTGTCATATCCTCATATCTTTACAGGGTGTTCATATCTGTAATTAAATGTACTTTGAAAGCTTTAGCGAGTAACAGTTTGCACATGAAAAGCACTTAAATTATGTCTGGAGCTTAACCTTTGTGCTGAACATTCCAGAGGCAACAGCCAAACAAGTTGGTGTGCAAGGTTCAGGCATGAAAGATTCAAACTCAATCAGTTGTTCTTTTCTAACCAAGAAACATAAGACTGTACAGCATGAGAGTAATACTTCTCATTTTTTCTAATTACAGAACATTTCTGTACTAACAGTCATAGTAAGAGTATTAGTTGTGGTCTGAAACCAATCAAGCTGTGTGCAGCTACTGTATATTGCTTTGCTTCTCTATACTGCACCAAACTGTTGCCTCAGATTTTCTCCTCCAGATAAGAAGATGGGGTACATACATAATAAACTTTTTATGTATTTCATGTCAAATCTTTGTGGTTTATTTTAAGGTGGAAGTGTGGGATTTTAATGTACTTACTGTTGTGGGTATAATGTTTACAAATAATCGTTGTGGCAACTTGTTGCTTCAGAAACACAATTGTTACTTTCATGAATTAAGACTGTCTCATCATTTCAGTGTCAGAAAAGAAGTCATTCTGTTTCAAAGATTAAAGATATTTTCTGTTTGAAGGAGGAGAAGCATGTTACTGTTTAAAAAATGCAGTACTTCTACCACCTTTTGGAAAATCCAGGAATTAAACAAAGTAAAGTGTTGTTATGATTTGAAGTGATTTTTGAGAAGATGGTGTTTGCTCAGTAAGTTTTATGCCTTTGCATGTGCAGAACAGTTGCATGAAAGCGTTACCTCATGCGAAGAGATCCTGATGTTGTGTTTAGTTCCCTTCTCACACTCCACAATATGTTTAAGTGATTTGAAGCTAGCAGTCCAACAAGGGTGGAGGAGAACACTGATGCAAAGTAGTAGAAAGATTTGTTACCATCTTTGATGGCCTAAAAGAGTTGTTGCTGTCTAGAACCTTGGAAGACTTAAAAAAAAATTTTTCTCTGCTAAGTCTCTACCACCACCTTTCCAGTTGTCTTTGGGTTTTATTAAGCTTTCCTTTCTGTGCGGACTCATGTGTTTTTTTACCAATCATATTTCTAATGACACTAATGATACAGCAAATAAAATGCTTTTGCTGCTTCTCATACTGTGGACTATTGCTCAATTGCTGAAAAAATTTCCTTTAAAAAAATGAAGTGTTGTGAAACATCTTTTTAAAAGGAAAATTGTTGATCTCTTTTTAGGAGTGGTGAACAGAATGTCTCCTAGCCTGCAAATGAACATCTACAGTGGAACAGTTGACATAGAATTTTATTTTTATTTTTTATCTTCTAAGAAGTGGGGTATTTTGCACCATAGTTTGTATTAACATGCAAACCTGCTAATAGAGAGAGAGTTATGCTTACTAACAATGAAGGGACAAGAGAAGTTTTGGAAAAGGGTGTGTTTGATATTTGGCTTAAGATCCAAATGAACAAGGTTTTCTCAGTGTCTAGCCCTTAAACCTTGCTCTGCTGTTGCATAGGGACAGGTACAGCAAGCAATTCATCCATTATGCTTGAGTCTGAGCTGGAAGAGTTGCTATTGAATCTGCTCAGTGGGTTCCTGTGGTAGTTGAATCCCTGTCATTTAAGTAATTATAAGGAGGAGGAGGAGGAGTTTAAGCAGTTATCAGAGCTTGTGTGCTCTGCCTGAAAGGTGATGTATAGGATGAGCTATTTTTTGATTCCTCAAAGACCTTGTAGTACTGCTCCTGCAGAATGCCTGTTAGCTAGAAATCCTGCATTGAGATTTGTGTTTGGATGGCAGTGAGAGTGATTGCTTGTGCTTCAGCTTCACTGGATTTGTTTATTGGCATATGGCCTGGGCTTCTAATTCCTTAAGAACTAATATGGTCTTTGTAGTTGGCTAGCAAATCCTGACTAAAAAACTGAAAATATATTCTGCTGTTGCACCAAATATCATAGCACAGATTCATTGTTGAGCCACTGCACACACACCACAAAGTGATCTGAGGAGTCTGGCTGAACTGCTCTGAATCAGGCCCCTACATTACTTGCGTTTGCACCAGACTACAAATGTCTTCTGCTAAACTCAAACCCCACTGCCTGCCCTTTAACAGAAACAAGAAAAAAGACTGGATGGTCTGTACAGATTGTAGTGACTTCAAAAGGAAATGGTGATACTTGACATGAATATGAAATCAGGCTCAGAGGATGCAAATTCAAAAAAAAAACCAAAACCAACCAAACAAAAAACTCCACACCTAACACAAACCCTGAAGCACCTTATATGTTGCTATATTAAGAATTGTATTTTAATGTTAGTTCAAGCCCTGTTCAAGCATAGCTCCCTAGCCCCCTGATTCTTAAAGGCTTCTGTTTTAAAGATGAACATGCTTTTGAGCTCCTCCTGGCAGTTACTGGAAAGCTGGTTTCAGTTCACCATGACTGGCAGTTTGCCTGCTTTACAGTGAAAATGCAGCTTAATTAGGCCAGGGGTAGATTTGGAGAACTAACGTGACCAGTAATTCCTCACAAGGCTGTAATGCAGGCATTCCTCTCCCCTCCCCCTTTAACTGTGATTTAATCCCAGCTGCCTGTTCCATTTCTGCCAGGCTTGTACAGCACATTGGCCTTCCAAGAAGCTGGTCTGTACAGTCAGCCCGAAATTTACCAGCAGCTGTTGTGTGGAATATCAGCAAATCCTAAATGCAATTCTCTAATTGGCAATTGGTAGAGGGGAAAAATAAAGGGCATCACTGATCTATTTGGAGATTGGTTTGTTTTGTTGGACACAACAGAATTATGGATAGGTATTCTGGCACCTCTGTCCCTCTGCCAAATGCTTTTGCTCTTAACAATTAGAGTTCCTCAGAGTGAGGATAGTAGCCTTAAAATCTTAATTACATGAATTTTTTTCGGAAGCAAAATACCAAAGATGTAGAACCAGTATGTCACTGCAGATACTGTTTCATGGTTGCGACACAAGAAAGGATTTGCTGATAACAACTATTCCCTATGATAAATTTTGCAGTGTTTATCTCTGTGATGAATGTATAAGAGGAGAAAAAGGTGCCTTCAGTGCAGTTACTGAGAGGGCTAAGAACAACTCACAAGTTCACATATATACAGCAGATGCTTGTTGGAGGAGTGCAAAGCTCCCCAGAGAGGCTTGGGAATGAAGCTAAGCAGTGAAGGAATCATAGAATATCTCAGTTTGGAAGGGACCCATATCCGTCATCAGACTGCAATGAATAAATGCATGTTTTGTATACTAAAGGCAGTTTGTTTGAAATACCAGTATTTTTACTGACAGGAATGAAATACGTTACACCAATTCATAGATGTGTTGGTGGAAGGACCCTAAAGGCCTCGTCTCAAGTATGAAGTAGGGCTATGGACAGTATAAGACCAGGTCACCTATGTTCTGATTTCTAATCAAGTCTTAAGAAACTTAAAAGGATGGAGATCATGCAGCCTCTTTGAGTAATCTGTTCCACTTAAGTTTTTCCTAATATCCAACCTGACACTCCAAGTTGTATTGTGTGACCACTCATTAACATTATGTTACTAGCAGAAGGTTGAACACTGTGTCCTTGGTATTGTCCCCATAGAATATTTTCTCTGTTACCTGCTGGCCTCCAGTTGGATGTTAAGTTGTTGACTTCCTTCAGCCCACACACCTCAGCTTCTAAGGAAAGCTGTTTTGGGAGGCTTCTGAAGCCCAAATATGCTGCATCACCTCCTTCACCTCATCTGCATTGCTGTCAGCAGTGAGATGCAGAATTATCAAGTGGTCAAGTCTAATTTGCCAGTGGCAAGTCCACGTTGGTTATTCCTGTGTCCTGCAAGTATTTAGGATTAAATTCCAAGGGGAAGTGTACCTTCATCCCTCTGGATGCTGCAGTGGAAGCAAACTAGCCCCTGCTCCTTGGGTCTTCTTTTTATTCAGAGTTGAGGTCTTTTTCCAGTGATCAGAGCCCTCCCGTGATAAACATGGTTTGTTTCATGGATGATATTTTAACTATCTCATAATCCTGTGGGCCAACCACTTCTACAGCTCTGTGTTGGTCCCATCACCACCCTGTGGACTTGCATACATCCAGTTTTTAGATAGACCCTAAAAGTGTTTCCTCCTGATGGTTGCACCTCTCCAGAGCACACTGACACATGCAGAGATGTGGGAGCAAGCCTGTCTGGGAAAACCAAAGCCAGAAACTGTTGAGTACTTGAGCTTTTCCTATCACCTTGTGCCAGTTTATTTCCCTCATTTAAGAAGAGGCCTCCATCTTTCCTTGAAAAATTCAAGCAAAAAAGCTGCACTGTGCATGTTAGAAATATCTGCAGCACTGCTGTGTTTCTCTGTTAAAACAGAGACAGCAGAAGAAACTTAATGTTTTATTGCCTTATTGCTTGGGACTTGCAGGAAGCACATCAGGTCTGAGGAATAAGCCAAGCCTCACTTTAAAATCATTCTGAATTTTATTTCTGAAATGTTCAGTCCTGGAGCTGTAATAACAGTTACATCTTGATAAGAAGAGCTTCACAGATGGCTGTACCTTTATCAAGTTCTACAGATCATTGTTCATTAGCTCTCTATGAGCCAGCCTGAGAGAAACTCAATATACAAGCCAGGCTTAGCTGTTCCCTTTTTCTGCTCTGTACATTAGCTGGCAGCTGAGTAAACTGCCTATGGAACTGGGAGCAGTGGGGCTGTCGGCCCAGGCCAGCCAGCTTGTGCTGTAAGCAGTCAGCCTGTGCCCATCTCTGGGTTAGATCAGTCAGTTCTGATTTCCTCCAGAGAAAGATAGAAGTTGGAAGTGTAATTTACCCCTGACACCCAAAGGGCTTCTTCTATGATACCCAGAACTGCTTGACATTCCCAGTTGCCTGGTCTGTGTGATTGCCAGCAAGTCTGTCCCACATGAACAAGGGAGTCACCTGTGTTTAGCAACCCCTGAAAACATTGCTTATCAACATCATTCAGGCTGGGTTGTCAGAGGGTTGGACTACCTGAGACTTGCTTAACATGTCAGTCAGGCCTCAGTGTTTTCCTGTTGATTTGCTTTACTCTATAAAGCTTGCAGGCATTAAAATGGGAAGGAGGAATCTTCTCAGGGTAGCCAGGTGTGAATATTATGGCCAAATATATATTAACAGATGTCTAGGCTAAGATTCTCATGCTCTGCAGACAGGACAGATTTCTAGGTTGGCATATTTAACCTTTGTTTCCTGGACCCTGTTGCCTAAATGCAGCCTACAATCTGTGCATGACTTACACAGAACACAGGGACTTGTTCCATGTGTTGCCTTTGAAGGCCCTTCATATGCTCACTGACCTGCAGGGAAGCAGCACTGGCTTGCTGCTCTCTGCTCAAGGTTCTCAGTATCATTCTTACTGCAAAGATTCTAGAAGTGCCCACTGCACCCAGGTACAACTCCACAAGGTAGGGGTGGTGGTTCCAGAATGGGGAAACTGTGTGGGAAAGAAGCTGCAGCCAAGTAAGTTAAAGCATAAGGTATTTAGACACAGTCTTTCTACGGATTTCTCAACAGCATCTATTTGGAGGTGATGCATTATCCTTCTTCTGAGTATTTTTGATAATCTTCATGGACAATCCATCTCCAAGCAGTTAAAACCCAAATCTTTAATGCATTCAGAAGACTAAGCTGTGCCTCAGCTTACAACTACAGAAACACTTGCATCATATTAAAAAGTAAACTAGAAACATTAGGGTAAGGAAGGGGTTAAGAACATACTGATCAGATCATAAATGTACGTATTTGGTGCTTTTTAGACTTAGACATTAAAAATTAAAATAGAATCATGGAATATATTTGGAATTTCTGTGTTCGAAGGTACCCACAAGGATCATCAAAGTCCAGCTCCTGGCCCTGCACACGACAACCCCAAGTATCACACTATGTGCCTGTAAAGAAGGGGTAAGCAGCAGTTACATCTTTGCTACCAGTTGTTATCACACTCTAGGACACAGGACCGCCCTGTGCAAAGGGGAATGATATTTATTAGTAGTGAAAATCATCCAGGGTTAAAGAGCGATTCCATAGTTCCGTGGTGAGCGCGTGTCCCGGGTTGCTGGCTGTGCTGGCGGTGCTGCTGGCGGGAGAGGCGCTCGGGGCAGGCTGTGTCCAGGGCTGGGTGACGTGAGGGAGGGAGGGAGCGAGGGAAGCAGGAGGGCAGCCGCGGGGACCAGCCGGGACGGTGCTCCAGCACCAGGTGGCAGAACAGCGCTGCTGACGGCATCTCCCACTCCGTCTCCAGCTTTTGTCCTGCTCAGACAGACGCTTTCACGTTATTTCTGTTTCGGCAATGAATTACCCGTTCCTGCGTGGGACGGCAGCAAGCAGCCCGCCCAGGAAGAAGGGCAGCCCACAGCCCCGGCCAGCCCCTGCTCATTTGTCGGTGCGGTCCCCATATTCCACCCAGCTCCGAGCTCCTGCTGCTGCTCCCTGACCCAGAGCTGCCAGTGAGGGAGGTGCCGCAGCACAGAGCAAGGTGTCTCACTGGGAACGAGGCCGTTTGGCAAGGGTTTTACAGCCGGTACATCATCTCAGATCAGCGTAGCACCATAATGATGAATACTGTTCTTTATTATTTACTATATAGAAAGGGTCACTGAGAGGGCTAGAACTTAAGCAGGCAAAAAGAATCATAAAATCATAGAATGGTTTGGGTTGGAAGGGACTTTAAAAAGTCACCAAGTGCCAACCCCTCCACGCTATGGACAGGGACAGCGACAACTTCTGTTAGACCTCGTTGAAACAGAGAAACGAAAACTTAGGCAGTGTCAAATATGCATTCATAAATTTTTACTATATTTATATGCCTATGTTTAAGGACAATTTTGTAACAGTATTTCCTTACAAGAGCAGAGAAAGTGATGTCTGGTCTAACTTGAATCAAAGACAAAGTGATGAGTCCTCAATCTGCAAGGACAGAAGACCTGATGGAAAAAGCTCTGTGCACTGGAAGTTTGGTGCTTGTCAATGTGGTCACTGTGGGAGTTGAACAGTGCTAAGAGAATCTTTTAGTGCTTGATCAGTTAGGAAAAACAGCTGAAAACAGTGGAGGTTTGTATAATGGTTTTGAAACTGTAACAAATGAACAAATGAGCCTTTATCAGGTGAGAGATCATCTATGACTTACAAACAGAACAAGTTAAATCAACTCCCCTTTATTGTGGCCAGCACAACTTGATTTATTAGTGTCTATATTGACAAAGTCAGTGACAGCAGTTTATAACAAGGCAGCAAAATCAATTGTATGAAGATCTGGAACTGGAGCTTTGCTGACCCTACTCTGATAATCATGAATGCACAGAAAACGTCACAGCTGGACTGCGCAAGAGTCAGTGACCAGCTGAGCCAACAAAGGACTGATATGAAGGGAAGCTCTTTCAAGGCGGGTAGATTACAGTCCTTGGCAGGGGAGTGCTGCTGGGTTTTGCAGCAACCTAGTGCAGCTGACAGGTTTGGTCAAGCTGCAGAGCCAGTCCTGCACTGGCAGTCTCCAGGGCAGAGTCATAAGGGCTGTGAGGGATGTGCTATCAGCAGATTGCTTGAGGGACATAGGGATACCCAAAAGACCACGCCTGACATAACTTAAGTCTCCCAGCAGCATAGCTGCTCCAGGCTTCTTGGAAATACATACACAGCAGTCTTCCATGACAATGCTGTCATTTTGTCCTCTCACACGAGCATTTCTGGCAGGGCAGTAGAGAGAGGCTGACCACCACTGATGATTCCAGTCACCATATCTCCAGTCATTATCTGCAGAGGAATCTGGATAGGCTGGATCAATTGGCCAAGACCAATGATAAGAAATTCAACAAGATCAAATGCTGGGTCCTGCCCTTGGCTAACAGCAACCCCAGCTGTGCTACAGGCTGGGGGCAGAGTGGCTGGAAAGCAGCCCAGTGGGAAAGGACCTGTGGGTGCTGTGTGACAGTGACTGAACTTGAGCCAGCGTGTGCCCAGGTGGCTGAGAAGGCCAATGGCACCTGCTCTGGATCAGGAATAGTGCTGCCAGCAGGAGCAGGGCAGTGACTCTCCCCCTGTGTTCAGCACTGGTGAGGCCACCCCTCAAGGTCTAAGTTCAGGAAGGTTGAGGTGCTGGAGTGAGTCCAGAGAAGTGCAACAAAGCTGGTGAAGGGTCTGGAGCACAAGTCTGATGAGGAACAGCTGAGGGAGCTGGGGGTGTTTAGCCTGGAAAAGAGGAGGCTCAGGGGTGACCTTATCACTCTGTACCTGGTTATGGAATATCAAGAAGGAAATGAGGCCAAGGCCCACACTGGGTACAAAGCAATTCAGCTGAGCTGGGTTGTCTTGTTAGGCCCAAGAGAGCACAGCTGGACATGGCACTGTGCTGGGCCCTGTGGCTGCTCGAGTTGTGTGTCTGGTGTGAAGAAAGCTTGGTGTCACAGCAGCTGGACACACAGCAAGGACAAAGGTTGCCAACTGGTCCTACCTGGCCTGTGACACTCTGGTCCCTGGAGAACACTACTGGGGTAGGAAGTTGTACCTACCCTCGCCAGAGCTGGGCAGACTCAGTGGAGGCACTGGGGCAGCTGGAGGGGGGCATGTGGGCTGGGAGCCCCACAGGTAGAGTAGCAGGGTCTGCAGGGATTTTGCCTGGGGACAGGGGCAGACAGTTTTCCCACACATACAGAGGAGACTGTGTGGAGATGGCTGGATTTGTTCACAAATCTTTTTCATTCCACCTTTTCCAGAAGACAAACATTTCTTTCTTTGAAAGTCCATAGTTCAAATTTGTATTATAATCTAGAGTCAAAGCTCTTTCAGGAGTCAGAAATGTGCATTTTAAGAAAGAAGTACAGGCAGTTGCATTTTTGAGTTAGGTTCCTGTCACAGTAACTGGGACTGGGTACAGGTTTTGTATGATCTGTTTTGTGTATCTTACTTGGCACTTCTGTTTTTCCAGAAAAAAACATTGGGAGCTTGGGGGACACCTATATCATCAACTGCTCTCAGCGTCTACTATTTCAGCTGTTAAGAAGTTCAAGGGCTTTTTACCACCTCATCTCAACCATGGCCACTTGCAGAGAAAAAATGTTGTTGCACATCCATATGGACAAGTGACTGAAAGAGCATTTTTTAACAGCATGCAGGAGAAAACATCTAGCTCAGCCAGCCAGATAGCTGTCCTCTCTGAGAAGCTGCTGAACTTCATTTGATAAGGCTTCCAATGCTTACAAGTATAAAAATCTGCTAGTTTTTGCCAGACTCTAGCCTGATCATAGCTTTTGAAGAAGATCTTTTTTTTTTTTGTATTTTTGTAGAGGACCTCCCTAAGATCAGCCTTCCAGACCAAAATAAAATCAAGCTTGTTTCTAAAGCATTTGTGCTAGACTCATGTGTTATCCCCTGTTCAGATCAGGTGTATGGCTGGGTGTCCATGTGGCTGCTCTCCCATCCCACATGCTCCACTGACAAAAGATTTCACCAGCCACCACTCACTAGTTCCAATGCGGTGGTACTGGTTCCCAGAGGGTCTGAGAGTGTCATCATCAAGTCCTGCTAGACTTTTGGTAATGCTGTTCTGAGACAGAAGCTACTTAATTTAAATGCTTTAGGTCATTCTATCTCTTCCTGTTCCCTTGGAGCAGGTTTTGAATGACCTGACCAATGCACTCTCTGCCATAAAGTAACAGATAGTCAGCAGAGACCACCCCATTTCTGCTCTCAAGTCGCCCAGCTTAAGGAAGGAAAGCTTGAGATAAAGTACATCATGTGCTCTTGCTGCTGGTTTTTCTCAGATCCACGGAGAGTTTAATGGAATGCAGCATCCACCCAGCACTGTGAGCCAGATATCCCATTTCTGGGCTAATCCTTGTTTTGACGTCTCTTCCTTGTACCTGGTGATACGTAGAAATGTAAGACTGGCTTTGAGTGATCATTTACAGAAGGGTGAGCCGCTTTCCCAGGTAGTGTTGCTTCCAAGACTCTCTATCACCTTGGCATTAAGCTATTATAAATATTAGTCTCTGGGACACCTTCATTACAATTTAAGTAGCAATGGCGCAATACTGGGTTTTAGGGAGGAAATGTGCCCATCACTTACTGAAATTGGTTCAAGTTCTGCCAAGTATTTTTAACTTTCTGGATATTTTTAAGGAAGAGCAAAGCAAGTTCGGATAATGGAAACCTGAGTGTCAAAGATAACATCTTCTAGGAGGGGTTTTCTAAATGGTGCCAGGTTCTGATAAATGTAATAGATACTCTTTTTGAATATTGACATGTCTGTTTTGGCATTGTGTTGTGAAGTTCACTTTAAACATTAAGCTTTACACTATTAGATTATGATGGCACCATAAAAAATGCTGTACTTTGAAGAGGGATTAATAGACAAATCATAATGGTGCTGATTCAACTCACAGTGATTTGATTTCTCCATAGAACTTACAACCAAAAAGAAATAGGCTGTTAAAGAGATCAACTAATTTATATTTTGGCTACCCTTTTAGGTTGAAGTCTGCAGCTTAAAATCCTTCAACCATTAAATCCTTCTGCTTTACCATATTCTAGGCAAACCCGGTCTGTAATAACAACACTGCACTTACTGGTACATAGATTGGAACTGAATTCTTTTAAACCAGGGTTTCTATACCTTAAAATCTTCCTCCTGTATTTTTAGATAGGTTGTCCATTATTGGCTAATGTATGATGTATCAAATACTTACATTATTCGTTCTCATGACCAGCAGTACTCTAGTGCAGTGCAGTGTGTTGTTGAAGGTATGTAGAACTGGTCTACACAGTTTATTTGTCCATTTAACTCCTCCTTTTGCTCAATTATTTGTCTTGTTTATTATTAGTACTTGCCCTTTCAAAGGAGAAAGAGAGCTCAAATGACCACCAGCAACCACATCATGAGTATTTTGGGAAGATTGCCCTTTAGAGATGTGCAGACAGTGTACCCACCTCCCATTCACAGCACAAAAGGTCTCACTTCAAATGGTTTTGGTAGAAGAGGAGCCTACAGTCACTCAACACTGATGGATGTCTCTGCTGAGTCACACGTGCCTGCCTCACAAGCATGGCAGGACGGGTACTCTGCCAGAATGACACTGTGCCAGAATTGTGTCCTGTGTGGTATAAGTGGCCATTCATCAAGTGCAACTGATGACATCCTGATGATTAAGTCAGGTTTATTTGATTATAAAAGAGACCTTTTTCTTTGGCATGCTGCAAGTGGAACAATCTCCTGTTTGCTATGATCACAGTTTCCCTGTTTGTTTTGCAACACATACCAATACCATACACCTAAGGTAACACCTACATTACAATCATTGCTGCATGCCAGTAGATTTTACAGGAATATTTTACTTGCTCTTATGTTCCTGTTACCTTATTTAACACAGTGCTCTCTTACTAGGTTGTTTTTTTCTCATAAATTGTGTCATTTCTTTTCTTAGGCAAGAAAAGGCTTTCCCTGTCATTTATTACCTGAGAAGATGATAATGTGTCATGCCAAAAAAATTGCTAAAGGAAACAATTCAGGCCACTCTTCTGTGGGCTGTGATTGGCTACCCAGTGCCCCCCTGGTGAGACACCTCCCTACGCTGCATATCTCACGCAAGTTAAGGTCAGAAGGAACTATTAGATCATCAAATTCAGCCTGATACATATCAAAGGCATTTAAGTTTCACCCAGGAATGTCTTGCTCGTTACATATTAAGTTTTCAGGTGATAAAACTACACCATTTTCTAGTGCTTAGGAGCAGCTGAGGTCACTTAGTTTGTTCAGCCTGAAGAAGAGGGGATTGAGGGGGAACCTCATTGCAGTTACAGCTTCCTTGAGAGGTGAAGAGGACGTGCAGGCACTGATCTCTTCTCTGTGGTGACAGTGACAGGATCCAGGGGAACGGCCTGAAATTCTGTCAGGGAGGTTTAGGTTGGATATTAGGAAAAGGTTCTTCATCCAAAGAGTGATTGGGTGCTGGAACAGGCTCCCCAGGGAAGTGGTCACAGCACCAAGCCTGACACAGCTCAAGAAGAATTTGAACAACACTCTCAGGCACGTGGTGTGACTTTTGGGGTGATTCTGTGCAGGTCCAGGAGTTGGACTTGATGATCCTTTTGGGTCCCTTCCAATTCAGAATATTCTATAATTCTATGATTTAACAAGATTGATCCCCGCCTCTACCCCAGCAGAAATATTTCTCATTCCCACCAGGACCAAGAAGCCTGGAGGCTGAAGACCTCATGGCTGCATACAGACTGCAAAATCAAGCAGAGCCAGATACATACTGCAAGAAAAAGCAGAGTTAAAGTGGAACAGTTTGCTCATGTCCATACCAGACAGTGCTTGGATTTGTACCTCTCCTGAGCATTACTCTTTCTGATGAGTTCAACAAGTCTGAAATTATACAGGGCTGTGTTGCAACCCATCAGGGGCATGGTTTGATAACACCACATGACCTGGGTGTGTTGCATGCTTTGAGAAATTGCCTGAGGGTACAAAGTCTTCTGGGATAACATTGGAGGATTGTGTAGGGTGGAGGTGTAAAACCTGACACAGTTTTGTCCATAATGCCTACTGTGAATGCTCCTTGTAGTCTGCTCTCTTCCAGACTGGGCCATTGTCACCTTATAGTGGGCTAACTGGGACAGGTCAACAACGTGTCACATACTGACAGTCACTACAGTGCTGTTTGACCTAAGGGTTTAACTAAAGGTTACTGTGTCTCCCTATTATTTAGCGGAATTCCCATGTTTTGTAACTGTGTCATGCAGCCCTTCTGACTGGTATAGGGAGAAGGTGATTCCAGCTCAGAACACGTACCAGTACAGAAATGGGACTTACAGCCTCAGACAGTTAGAAGACCTGGCATGTTTTTTCACCCAGAACTCACAAACCCATGAAAAAGTCACAAGCTTTCCTGCAGACATATATGCATATATGCATATATGCAAGTTTTTTATTGTCTAAAGATGGATTTTCTTTGAACAGTAACTTTTTTGGATAATGAAAAATGGTTGGTGATAGAATAATTCTGCCTTTTCCTCTTGAAAACATCAATACTGAATGAAGGACAGATCTGCTTTTACATCACAGGAAATTCCTTGATTTTGTAACAAACGGCTAGACAAGGAAATGGCTAGATGTACAATCCCCCAGGGTGTCAGAAAAAGCTGATTTCAGTAGGGTTATGCTAACATAAATACTGAAGCAACACAGTCATTGGTCAAGCAAAAACAGAGATGCAATATTTCAATTGTTTAGATTAATGCTCCTTTCACTGTAACTTCACCACAGCCATTAAAACTACTTGAATTTTAAAAATTATAATTCTCTTTTAATATGTATAATAATTTTAGAGAATCATAGAGTGGTTGATGTTGGAAGGGACCTCTGGAGATCATTTTATCTACATCCTAGACTCGAGCATGGCCTCCTATAACCAATTGGCCAGGACTGTGTCTAGATCATGTCTAGACATAATAACAGTAACACAGATATTTCCTTCTGATGCTCATGCATGAGTTTTTATTATAATTTCATCACTGGCTCTTTGAAAAGCAAACTTGCATTTTTCATCAGACCCAGACAAACTCTTTGTGCATCTGATGAGGAAGTCTAATAACTTCAGCAGCACTGATATTGGGAGTCTGTGTACTCCAAGATTACTCATTAGAGAACCCAAACAGATTATTTACCCATTTGGGGACTATTAATTGCTTTTAAAAGTTATATTAATGAAAAGATTTTCAATTTCTTTTTTTGGGAAAGTAATTTTGGCAATACGGACTAAGACTCTCATGGTCTAGATTGGTCTTCCTGAATCTGCCAATTTCTTTAAAAAGCTATTCACTGACTGTGAACAGCCTTCTGGGACTCTTAGCAGTATAGCCTACCATACAGTTTAGTCTTTCTTTTCTGATAACTTTTAAAGATTACTGCTTTTCCAGTGAGTCCATAATTCCACAATTCTTCCTTAGTTCCAGCTCGATTCATGACGGCACTCAACATAAAACATCTGTGGCCAAATCAAAACCATGAAAAAGCAGTCAGTCAACAGAATTTAATACTTAAGTAAGTAACTGGGGTACTGCCTGAGAACATGGTATTCATTAAAAAGGGAAGGATTTTTCCTTCTAAAAGCCTTGCTGCTGCATACAACAGCTTTCCTGGGCCTCACCTGTACTCTAGAGTTCTGCTGCAGATTTCAATCCAGTTTGCCATGTCTTATATTCTCAAATGTTTCTCACAATTCACCTTGAATATTGAACGTGAGAAAGGACTTATATATAATAATCCTTTCCCAACAGAACCAGAGCATTACCTCCCCTCTGCAGTCTGGTCACCCAGCTGGACAGGACAGCTCACTAGTCCCTGATGCCCCACTCACTGCACAAGTGATCAGCCTGTCTTCCTTACAAGTGCAGGTACCTTGTAGTTTAACACAGTTTTTAAAAGCTATTTGGAGTCCTGCTGTCAGTGCTATGAATGCGCCTCCTGCAGCCCTTAATAAAAACAATTCTCTAGATATAACAAGAAATAACACCAAAAAAACATTTCTCTAGAGCAAACCAGGTTCCTTGTCCAAGTGTGCACTTTGTTTTTCAGCTGCTTCAAAAACACAACAGCAGAGCACAGCTTTGAGGTCTAACCTGTGAATAAGCAGGAACAGAAATCTGATGTGAGGAAAAGCTACAGCATGTTTATGCAACCATGGCACAGTAAGGTTAAGACAAGTATTGAGGTGAAATATGTGTTGGTGATGCCAAGCTAGGTTATAGGTTAAAAAGGGTCATTGATATTGCAACAAAGGTACTCCTTGCATGTAGGTCACGTCTTAAGCCTTAACCCATCCCAACTCAGTATTGTGGCTTTCCTCATTACAGTAATGTACTCTTTAACTGAAAATGTGAGACTAAGAGGTACAGTTATATAAACTTGCATTTATTAGCAGTGAGCAAGAATTAGGACTCTTGTACATTTTTTAGTAACCTAGTCCCTTATAATATTTTTCCTTATTGCTGTGTTCCACCCAAGATTGTCCCTAGTAAGTTACAAGACAAGATGAAAAGGTTTGGAAGAGCCACTTCACTGTTAGTGCAAATGAATCACACCCACTACACAGTTTCTGGTTCAACAATTTAGCTGTTGCTAGATACTGCTGAGGCCATATCCTAGGTATGACTAAAGGATAGCCACTCTATGTTCTGTTTTCCTTTTTAAACAAAAATCAGCACATGTCATCATAAATGCTAAACCTTTTGAGATAGGAGGGCAAACACCAAGGATTTTGAAGTTTTGTTCCTAATCCTAAACACGAAACCTTACTAGCAGTGTTTTCATCATTGTTTATACCAACCTGAATTTTATAGGTTCCACTTAACTGGCTTTAACAAAGAAGCAAATGAAGAAAGTTACAAATTTGTAATTTATTGAATTCTTCTCCCACCACCTTTTAAATTCAGCTGAAAGATTGCCTTTTGTTTGAAATGTCAGAAAAGATGCAGAAGTCACGTAACTGATGCCAGTACAAAAATGTTCATTGATTTCAATAGGCCCAGGATTCATATGTAGTCTGATTTTCATTCATTAGTATTTCATTATTCATCAGAAATCATGGGCTCACAAACCCAAGGCCCTGATGTCTTTGATGTTGTACAACAAATACAAAAGATCTGTTCACTTTCTGTCTGTTTCCAGAACTACACTTCATAATTATATGTAAGATACAAATCTACTTAGAGAACTCGATGTCATGTGACTCACCTCTAAGAGACAGCTGGGGCCACATTTACAGCCAGGTAAATTCTTTGTTGTTAGGAAATTTACAGTATATTTAAGAAGTTTCGCAAATGTATTCAAGATCAAAAAGGGTCAACCTCCAGTTGCTTCGGAGCCTGTGTGTAACAAATAAAAGGCTGTATTTCTTGTGCCTTGGTGCAGATCTGCCCAGAGCGCTGCAGTGCCAGACACGGACAGCTGAGCTGCCCTGGGTGCCAAAAGGAAAAAGCAGGGGTGGCTCAGTGCTGCCCTAAGGTGGAGAAGCAGGCTGGAAGTAAGGCACTTGTGTGCTTTGTGTGACAGGAGTACCCAGGGATGCATCAGTGCCACATGCAACATTTTGTCCATATTCTCTCTTGTAAAAAGGAAAGTTGCAACAGGCTTCAGGGTTGCCCTGTGCAGGGCCAGGAGCTGGACTTGATAATTGTGAGTTGCTTCCAAATCAGGATATTCTATGATTCTGTGATGCTCCACAGAAAGCCTGTTCTAAATTTGAAACTTAAAACATATCACAAGCCCTCATTTTCTAGAAAATTGTTCCTATTAACTAACAAGATGTAAAACCAAACTCAACCTTTGAGCTGCCAATGTTATGACAGGGATATTTCCTTGAGCAGCTGAGTCTTAGGGCTCTTGGAGAACAATCAGGAAAACCCATCAGAGAGTATTTAATTTAATCCTTACTAATGATTCAGCAGGGGTTTCACTAGAAGACTGTATGTGGAATTATTTTATTCCCAGCTTCACTATCTGTGCTTTCTGTCCAGCAACACTCATTTTTGAGGTCTTGTGATTAAATCTGACCTGCCAGTTCTGTGGAAATTTCCTACTCCTGTTACTGCTCAGCCTCTTTGATGCCATATCTGTCACAACAGCGACTTGGTGCAGTTAGAGAGAGGATATTCCTCATCTTGACAGAGTATATGGACAACCCTACAACAACATGCTATTATGTTGAAATTTGTCCTCTTTTAACCTTGCTGTTGCTATTTAAAGTGCAATTTTCATTTATACAAATTAGAACTTAGTGAAGCATGCAAATATCAACTAAATGTGAACTCATGGAAATTTCTCTTTGCTGAACAACAGCATTTGAGCAATTCAGAAGATTTGTGTTTCCTGTTCATAAATAACAAATACCTAATTTTATATTTTTGCATGGTCTCTTTATTTTAATTCTGTGTTCTTCAATTTCATTCAAAATATTTATCCTTATAAGATGGCTTCAAGTGGACATTGACTATAATATCTACCAAATACCTGGTAAGAAAAGAGTGGCTCAGACTGGATAAAGAAAATGTAACTAACCTCATTTGTTTCCAATGTTTGCCATCATTTTTGAAATGTTCTAATGTTAAACAAAGGGTAATAATTTAGACAGGAACTGGTTGCCTCTGCCCCTTGGCTGTCCCAGCCATTTTGGCATCAGCAGATTTCTCTTTAACAAGGGAAGAGAATGAAATGAGATCTGTTTGCTGGTAGGATTAGAATTCATAGATCAAAGCCACTCAGAGGATCTTGACGTCAAGGTATACAGCCACAAGAGGTTCAGAGTTGTATAAGGTAGAAAAAAAGGTCTTCCCCAGGCAGTTGTTTTCCTGAAACGAATACGTAGTCTTTGTGTTACTCCTTGGAAAAAGGAGTGGGTACTTTTTGTTTCCTTCATGTTTGTATTTGCTATTTGTGTCATTTACTGTGTGTAAGAGGAAGGAAATTCAACACATGTAATGTGGTGAAAGTGCCCAAGGGAAGTAGCAGAGATGGATGTAGACCTGAGTCACAGAATCACAGAATGGGTAAGGTCGGAAGGGACCACTAGTCCAACCTCCCTGCTCAAGAAGGGGGCATGTTGGAAGGAGAGCTTTTTAACATCTCCAGGGAAGGGGACTCCACAATCACTCTGAACAGCCTCTTCCAGTGCTCAACCACCCTCACAGTAAAGAAGTTCATCCTCATTTTCAGATGTTCAGAGACACATTCTACCTGTTCACCACAAGTGTGTTACTCTTCTATTAACCCCAAAAATCTACTGTCATATTTCTCTTAAAATATGGCTTATTTTAATTTGCTGGATTACTTCATTTGTTTGGTAGTATTTTGCAGGAACACCCTGGTAGTTTTTCTTTAGATTGAAAATTTCTGAAAATAAGTTTTTTGGATTAAGCTTTCATTGAAAACCAGGAGAAAATTACAAAGGTAACTCTCCCTGCCTTGCCTGCAGAGGACAGACCACAACACAGTCCCTGGAGTGCTCTTTAGGATATTGGAAACCACTGAAGAGGTTTCTGGTTAGTATAAGAAGGGCAGGAGATAAGAAGATATATTAATGGAGAGAATTTCATTTCAGGAAGAAATTGTGTGGCCAAGGCTTGTACAAACTCTAATCCCTTAACCTGGGCTTTCTTCCAAAAACATTGCAGTGAAGCATTCTTGACATTATCATTCTGACTAATAGACTCAGCAGCTGAAACAGAGGATGAGGAATATTTTTATTAATGCAGATAAACTTTTACACCTTGATCCTATTTGTTCGGTGCCAGACATGCACCTACGAGCCCTTTGCTGACTGTAGCATCTCTGAAAGTGCATTTTCAATGCAGATAGAGTGAGTAAAGGGCAGTGTTCCTTTTTTTTCCCCCCTAAGTAATTTATTTGGTAGTTTATTGCTACAAATCTTCAGGAATCCTCTTGAACATTGAAACCTATTAAAAGCTGAACAAGTAGCAATGTGAGTGGTTTTCTTTCTATCTACACTGTAGTTTCTGCCCTAGGCACTCTGTAAGGAGTTACTCTACAACTAAGAAGCACCTAATTATACATATATTCTATTAAGGTGGGCTGTGAGAATTCACACCAAATTATTTTCTTCACACAGTGTTAAATTATCACATTTCTGAACCTGCTTTTAAAAGACTGTGATCTGAGTTGATGACAGCTCTTTACCAAGAATCCATGGGTCTGCATGCAGTAAAAAGTGATAGAAATGGCTACTCCATTCTCCAATGCTAGATATTGATATGTGCTGTGGCCTGTTCCATTAGCAGGGAACTGACTACACTAGGAAAGATTTCTTGCATTCCCTTGCCTAGATGTTGGATTTGGGGAAAAAGAAGACCAGCTCTTAGGAAGGAAATTCCTGTCCTGAGCTTGAATTTAGAGCCAGGCAAATCCTCTCACACATTACTGCTGTGTTGGTCCCTAGAGTAGTCTACTGTTGCCAACTGCTCTTTAGTAATATCTGTATATATTTGTATTTTCCCCTGCTCCCCAAGTTCTTCTTCACCCCATAACAGACCCATTCAGTGATGCTGCCTCAGTCATAGTGAAACAATACTCTTCCTACAGGAAAAAAAATTATTATCATTTGCATCATGACAAAAAAAATACCTGAATTGTCAGGAGGTAGCATAAATCAGAAAAAAAAAATATTCCCCTCAGAAGAAGCCTTAAAGCAGTAGGACATTGTCAAGATATAGACAAAGAAAGTAGATGTTAACAAAGAAAGGAGTATATCTTGCAGAGGAAGAATTTGCTGAGAGAGAATAAAAATAATAAAAAGGGTTTGGTTCTCAGCCAGACAAAAGTTCAGCAGCCTGACCTGGCTTTTCTGGGCTTCTAAAAAGGAATCAGATGTGAAGGGTGAACAGAAAGATCATTGCATTTTGGAAAGGGGACCATTTCTAAATGATCTTTACTATCTTGTTCCTATCCTGAGGAAAAAAATTTAGAAACTCCATCCAAAGACTGTCTGTTCATCTGCTTGTTTGCATCAGTCATCTCTAAACTCCAAGATCACCAGTAAATGAGAAGATTCAAATTTTAAAGAGGACTGTGTCAGTTTGAGGGGTTCCTACTAGACCTGGGGATGGGTAATTGGCTCAAGGACTCTTGTACCTCAGGTGGAAACTGGAGACAGGGTTGTTATTTGGTAAAACAAGTGCTCGCAACCTGGGGGGGCTGAAACTTTCTGAGGAATTGGTGGTAGTATCTTCTTAAGGAATAGTCAGCTGGGAAAGGTCTTGCAGAATATTGAAATTGTTACCCACAGAGCTGACATAACAGTAATCTCCTTGCGTTATTTTCAATGACGGAGAAATGTATCACTGTCCCATAGGGCTGAAAAGTATACTTAAGTTTGTTCCTAAATCCCTTTCATTTCTATCTTGATCTTTTTAGAGTTAAATGAAGTTAAAGTAACAGGCAGGAAATTGTAGGACTCAGCCAATAATTTGAATTCTGCAGATGAAAACTGAAGTTTTATTTCCCAGAATAAATTGTAACATTTATATAATACAATATATAAAAATGCATTATATAATGTAATATATAAGTGAATTATATACTTCAATGTTGATTGGACAAGCAACACATGATTGCAATTATATATTGAAATATATAATTTATTGTCATATGCAAAATATAACTATGTATTAAGCCATAGAAAATTATAAGTCTGACATGTTAAAATGCTGTACTCAACTTCCACAACTTGCAGGCTATTCCACAAGGGATATTTTCAGACTTTAATTGATAAAAGCTCAATAAGAATGAATTAGATACTTTATTAATCAATAATTTGCAAAATCTAGAGAGAAAGTCTATTATGCATATTTAATATGACCATGATGATAACTGTGGCCTCCATGAAGTTTCAGTCCCAAAACACTCTCAGACAAAGTCCTGGTATCTTCCACCAAAGCTGAAGGACTGTGCTTAATTTTAATCTGGAAATAGGAGATGAATATCAGCTGCAATCTCCATTTGTTATCTCATGGAAAAGTACAAATGAGGAATAACTTTTTATGAAGGAGAAGCTCAAGTGTAATTTGAGTGTATGATTATTGATGTCAAAGGGAAGAATTTCTTATAAAAGAAAGTCATGACACTGCAAGCAAAGTTTATGGTTTTGTTGTCTATAAAATGGGGCTGAAATATTTATATAAAAACAAAGCACTAACTCTTTTTGTATATATCTCAATGTATAAATGTTGTCATTTCCTACTTTTGTCTCCTTGAGCTCTATTACATGACTGTTTTATTGGGCAATTTATAATATTAATTATATTTTATGTTCTGGCAAAATCTGTTGATTCCACAACAAACAACAATTAGTTATACACCTTGTATCTTAACCTGTAATCTAGAATATTTCATGTACTAATAGCTGTGTTTGGAAAGCTGTTACAAGAAGGACAATGGAAAATATAGAAATCCAGCTTTATACAAAAGAGATATGTGTTATTCTTGTTTTGCAACCACAGCAAGCAAAACTTGAGTCAAAATGGGAGGTTTCGCTTGCATGGTGACTATAATTCTGAAGTGATATATTTGATGATCAAACGGCTGGAAAATCTGCCTTGTGAGGAAAGACTGAAAGTCTTTTCTCCCTGCAAAAGAGAAGATTCAGGGCAGAGGTTCACCACAAAATTTGAGTTTTTGAAGAATGGCTACAAAGCGGGCAGAGGCTCTCCCTTCTCAAGGAGCCACACAGACAAGGGTTAAGGGATAGCAGTTGTTCCAGGGAAGGTTTCCATATAAGAAAGAAATCTTTCACAGTGAGTACAATCCATTATGGGAACAACCTCCCCATGTAGTAGAGTTCCTATCTTTGGAGGTTTTCAAGGTACAAATGAACAGGATGCTAGACAATCTCACCTGGGCTCCCTTTCTCATGAAAGTCTGTGTCAGACAGTCTTCTGATGTCCCTTGCAACCCAGGCTGTTCTGTGATTCTCAGAAATTATGTTTTTGTAAAAAAACCCCTTCTGGTATTCAAGAAATTAATTTTGAATGTGTTTGAAAGTTCCTGTGCAATATGGGTAAATGATACATATCGACAGGTATTTGTATTTACAAAATTGTCATTCATAAAAATGTAACAGGCTGAAAGACAAGGGATTCATAAAGCCAGAGCGCACTATGAATAAAGGCATATTAAAACCACTAATACAAGGTCAAGGCTGGTGGGAGACTGATATCTGTACTGTGGAATTGAAGCGGTATATGATTTTACAATTCAAGACTAAAGCATAGTACATATATAGAAAGATCACCCAGGAATGTAAGTGGTGTATTCAACATTACCTTCTGAGTGTGAGTAATTGAGTATTTTACTGTGCAATCATAAGGTATAGGTGAGGTGAGGGAGAGCATGGACAGTCTTTATTCTTCTACATCAACGCCTCTTCTGTATGGGTGATTTCTTCCAAATCCTCATGTTTACCTTTCAGAGAAGAGAAAAGGGAGAGAGAGGTTCCCTTGGGTCCTTGTCCTCCTGTGCATTTTGGACATTAAAGTGAGTAAATGCACCACTAACACTGTCAGCTCTGAGTTCACCAAACAAATAGCCCAGCCAGCCCACAGCCTCACCTGGGTTTTAGGGAACCACCAGCATTTCCAGCCTGATCATCACATTAACTTGGGCCTATATTTTCCTAGACATGTCTAAGACTTATGTGCAATATAAGAACAGTTACATTTCTAGTAAACACATTTTCTTATGTCTTTACAAATGCTGAGTGTGACTAACCAGTCTGAGTTCTAGAAGGAAGGGAATACCATGACGGATGTGCTTACAAAGGGCCCTAATATCCAATGAGTCACATCTAGAGATAATCAAGGGAAATTATCACCTCTCAGTCATGGCTGTTGAACACAAAAAATAGGCCACTTGGCCTGTATGGATGAGGAGCGAATTTAAAGAATGAAGAAGCTCCACATGTAAGCAAGACACTGAAGTAAGTCGAAGGACGACCATGATTTACCCACAGATGGAAGCAGCCTGCACAGACTGAAAACAGAGGTGTCTGAAGTCTAGACAATGTTTCCTGGCATAATCTTCCACAGTTTTCCTACTCCTCCTCTATTCTTAAGGGAAAAATCAAACGTGTTACTATGCATGCTGTGTGAGAAGGGACAGTACCCTGAGAGATCTCTCCCTGGAGCAGAAAACAGATATTCATTAAATAGAGGCACCCTTTCTGAGATGAAAACAAAGGAAAAAAAATAGCATATGGGCACTGACAGCACTAAAGAAAAACAATATGTGTTCACAAGAGGCTGAGGAAGGATGCTAAGGATTTCTCTAGAAACCCTGGTTTGTGCAGACACCAATATTCTGAGCCTTCAAGTGATCCTCCCAAGCTATTTTCTGACAAACCAGGAGAAATCCAACATACACAAACCATAGGAGTAGGATTTGAAAGGAGCCCAAATGGGGATTCAGAATCTCTGTTGTTTATTTTTTCACGTTTTAAGAGTTTATGGCATGCTGTTACAGTTCCACATGACACTCTTTTCAAGAGAAAGGTGTTGGGGTGGTCTTTAATGAATAGGCATTTATTCTGGCTTATATTTCAAATTTGAACAAAAGCATATTTCTTAATCTGAGGGTCATATTTCAAAGGTGGAAACTTTTGGCATACACTTTACTTTTTTTTCACATATTGTATTTTTTTTTTTTTTTTTTTTTTTTTTAGAGACTCTGATTCTGAGTTTGAACTTAAATTTCTTTTCTTTTTTCATGGGCCCAAAAGAGACACCTTGAACTAGAAAGGCAGAAGAGGCCCGTAAGTGCTCATAGCCTTTAAACCTCTGTCCAGTTAGTCTTTGTGCAGTATGGCATGATAGTGAATATCAGAATTGTGGACTTTACAATTGTTATGCCTCAGTTTCCTCATTTTATACAAGGTTTGTCGATAAGGGTAAAATTACTCATGTACTAAAGTTATATGTAAACCAACCGTCTAACATATGTATAATCTCTCAGCCTGAAGATCTTTTGAATTTAAAAGTTTCTTGAAGGTCCACTATAGGTTTGTTTCTACCCGAGGGAGAAGTCTCCCCTCAATTCTACGTCATTATAGACAAAATCAAAGTATTGCTGCTGGCAAGATGCTGGCTGAAAAACACAGTGCTGGAAGGTAGCTGAGACACAGGGGCCTTGGTTGCTGTGCAGTACAGAGTAGAAATGAGCATTTGCAAATTCCTGAGCATTTTCAGGATGGCAATAGAAGGAGCCGAACCTCTGAAGGCAAGAAATATGCCTGTGGGCAGAGAGGGAAGGAAAGGGGAGGAGGGTAATTAAGAACCAAGCGAGAAAGATTAATGAGCAGAGGGCATTGGGCAGCCAAGTGGGCCGTCATCTCAGCTTCTTGCTTATCTCAGAATCAGGTAGGCTGGAAAAGACCTTTAAGCCCATTATGGGCAAACACAGCTGGTAAATACTATATTGGAAAGGTCGGGAATTCAGTGGATAGGGCTCTTCCTAAGCATGGGTGATATATTGGTGCCCAGCTCCAGGGAAGGATGGAGAAGAGGGTATGAATGCGGTATTAAATGTAGCTGGACTAGACAGGGAGAAGACTAAAAACACAAATAACAGGAAAGAAAAGATAATGATAAATAACTCTCCAATTGAGTAAGCTAGATAGTTGCAAGAGACTAAACCTGAAATAGGCTAGTATTAGAGTGGAAAAGATCTTTACTTTCTTTCTGTCAGCTGCTCCAGCTCATCATCTATATAGTCAAAATAACTTTTAATATGAAAAGAGTTAATAATTGTTATCTAACTCCAACATTCAGACTATTTCTAAACTTTTATCATAGGCTATGTTTACAGACTGTAGCAAAAACTGGCTTTATCTGGAGTGCAGCCAGGCTACAAATTGGAGCAGAAACAAAACATTACTTAAGGTCATGGAATGGCCATGCTGCATTTAAAATTTATCAAAGACATGTTCTATAGGAACTGGTAACTCTAATCTTCAGTCCTCTTTTGCCCAAACCTAATTGAGCTGAAGTTTGTTGACAAAGAATTATATTTTTGTGACTTGTCTAACAAATGCTTCTGTCTTTTAGATTACTAAATTATATGAAAAGTAATCTAAATATCAACTTGAGATATACATCCTGATCCTTCATATCCTACATTTTAAAGAGCTTTGTAATTTAAACATATGATTGAATCAACTCTAGAATAATATTGTGAGTTGCCTGGAACTAACTCCTCAAACTATGACTTGATGAAGGGTATGGTGACTAAAAAAGAGTTCTAAAATTTTCACTTTGCTTTGGCAAAGATAAAGATTAAAAGAAAATATCACCAGAAGACTATTTGCTTTAGACATGTCATATATGACAGAAAAAAACCCCACAGCACATTACGATAGGCAGAATATGTTTGGAAGAATGAAATCTAGGAATAGACAACAGATTAACCATTTCTTGCAAATGTGGGAAGTTCCTATGACAGTGAGCTTTACATATGTATTAGCCAGAAATCCAGCAGCTCAAAGTCTAGCGGGGAATGACTTTAGGACAGCCTGCAATATTCTGTGGCTGTTAGTGTGTTGTCCTCAGTACTGGGTGTGATGTCTACACTTAATCAGGAATAGTTAGGACTTGCATATGGATTATCCTCATGCTGACCACTGACTAGAGATTTGGACTGGAACTACAGGAGGCAGTTGTCAGTATGACAATGTCTTCATTGGTGTTATTAATCTGACTGACTTTTTGCTCTTTGTATACAGGAAAAAACTAAAATGAAGTGAATTACACTGATTAGACAGTGCTTTTGGTAGTATAATTTATTTCCTTAAGGGAATTTGTATAATTTATGCTGTCAAAGGCTATGTCTATTGAAACTCTTTTGTCATACAATCATGAAACTCTTTAGGTTGGAAGGGGCCTCTGGGCTTTATCTAGGCCAGATTTCTGGAGTAGTAGTGTGGAACTAACTTCAATGCTAAAACAAGTTTCTCAGAAGCTTCTCTGGGTACCTCTTTAAATCAACCATTGTGAACATTATCTTTTTGTATATACAACCAGAATTTCCCTTTCTGCTTCAGAGAAGAGTTTGTTCACGTCCTTTCTCACCTCCCACTACCTCATGAAGTGGAATATAGTAATTAAATTCACTCCTAAGCCTCTGCTTCTCCAAACTGAACTCCTTTAGACTCTGCCTCTATGTTGGATGTTCCAATACCCCGAGCAGCTTCTGAGCTTCCATCCACCTGCACATCTCTCTCTCATCCCGGGGGACCCAGAGCTCAACAGGGTATTGCAGAGGCAGCACTGCAAACGCCAAATCATCCATTATCACGTCCCTTTGACTTACTGCCAAGGCTGCCATTAATCTTTCTCCTGTAATCACTTTTTGAGATCAACATTTGCTCATGTAGAAATCTCTTAAACTAACAAATTATTGAAAAAATCTCAGAGATAAAATTTTTTTTTGAGAATCTAGTTTGGGAATTTCTCTAGGTTGTGTGAGTTTAAAGACCTGTATTTATATCTCAAAGTAGCTAAATCCCTACCCTAGACTAATGCTGAAATATGAGGTATTATGAAAGAAATCAGGATTAACTTATCATGTTTCTAAAGAAATCAGAAATCATTTCTTATAGGGCTTTTTTGCCTAATTTTGCTTTGTTTGGAATCAGAGAATTTTTGAAAATACTGAATAAAAGGCAAAATCTTATGGTTTTTTCTTTTCTTTAAATTGAATATAACTCATATGTTATTTTAATTTTTTTTTTCAAGAACATAGGGAAATGCTCAAGGAAGATGTTCCATTTTTCCCAACAGCCACAAAAGTGTGAACGTTTCTCTCAGAGTGGGGTTGAGTTCTTCCCCTTCCAGGAACAATTGAGCAGAGGAATGCAGCTGAACAGCTTTGTTTAATTAGTCAGTTTGTC
>WEKY01046645.1:277-26557 GCA_013390045.1 Picathartes gymnocephalus
ACAGTCATGGCTCACTGGTGAGGTTCCAGATGACTGGAAGCTGGCCAGTGTGATGCCCGTTCACAAAAAGGGCCGGAAGGAGGATCCTGGTAATTATAGGCCAGTCAGTCTGACCTCAGTACCTGGTAAGGTAATGGAGCAGTTTATACTGAGTGTCATCATGCAGAACTTACAGGATAGTCAGGGTATCAGACCCAGCCAGCATGGGTTTAGGAGGGGTAAGTCATGTTTGACCAACCTGATTTCCTTTTATGACCAGGTGACCCCCCTGGTGGATGCAGGAAAGGCTGTGGATGTTTTCTGTTTGGACTTCAGCAAGGCCTTTGACACTGTCTCCCACAGTAAACTCCTGGAAAAGCTGGCAGCCCATGGCTTGGGCAGGTGCAGTCTTGGCGGGGTTAAGAGCTGACTGGAGGCCAGGCCCAGAGAGTGGTGGTGAACGGTGCTGCATCCAGTTGGTGGCCAGTCACCAGTGGTGTTCCTCAGGGGTCTGTGCTGGGGCCAGTTCTGTCTAATATTTTTATTGATAACATGGATGAGGGTATTGAGTCTTTCATTAGTGAACTTGCAGATGACACTAAGCTGGGAGTGTGTGTTGATCTGCTGGAATGTAGGAGGGCTCTGCAGAGAGACCTGGAACGATTGGATAGATGGGCAGAGTTCAACAACATGAAGTTGAACAAGTCCAAGTGCCAAGTCCTGCACTTTGGCCACAACAATCCCCTGCAGTGTGACAGTCTGGGGATGCTGTGGCTGGAGAGCACCCAGGCAGAAAGGGGCCTGGGGGTACTGCTTGACAGCCGACTGAACATGAGCCAGCAGTGTGCCAAGGTGGCCAAGAGGGCCAATGGCCCCTGGATCAGGAGCAGTGTGGCCAGCAGGAGCAGGGAGGTCATTCTCCCCCTGTACTCGGCACTGGTGAGGCCGCACCTCGAGTGCTGTGTCCAGTTCTGGGCCCCTCAGTTCAGGAAGGACCTTGAGACGCTTGAGCGCATCCAGAGGAGGCAACAAGGCCGGTGAGGGGCTTGGAGTGCAAGCCCTGTGAAAAACGACTGAGGGAGCTGGGGTTGTTTAGCCTGGAGAAAAGGAGACTCAGAGGTGGCCTTATCACTGTCTACAACTGCCTGAAAGGTGGGGGTTGGTGTCTTTCTCCAGGCAGCAACTGACAGAACAAGAGCACACAGTCTCGAGCTGCGCCAAGAGAAATATAGGTTGGATATTAGGAAGAAGTTTTTTACAGAAAGGGTGATAAAGTACTGGAATGGTTTGCCTAGGGAGGTGGTGGAGTCACGATCCCTGGAGGAGTTTAAGAAAAGATTGAATATGGCATGCGGTACCATGGTTTAGTTGTGGTGTTTAGGGCATGGGTTGGACTTGATGACCTTGAAGGTCTCTTCCAACCTGGTGATTCTGTGATTCTGTGATTCTGTGATTCTGTTTGTTGATTATCCCCGTTAGTCTTAGGCTAGGGGGGTCCAATACATAAGATGCTGTGTGGTGCTTTTGTATCCAAAAAATGAGTAAGGATTATAAAAACTCATTGACCGTATTTTCAAATCTGTACTTTTTTACCCAGCAATAGGATTAAGTTTTAATATATTATTTGGCCTGGCCCTTTAGAGAAGCTCTTATTCTCTTGAAGTCGAGAAGCTGAGGAATAAGAAGCACATAGAGTTCTTATCTGTGCTGGAGGCTGGGCAGAGCACAAGAGGCTTTGCACTCACAGAGATTGTTTCTGAGGTGGGCCAGCAGAAGAGAACACCAGAAAGGTCAGTATTGTTGGAGAACCAGGCTTTGGAGTGTCACAATCTGCCCCTCTGTGACACCACCCTCCACCATTCAATGATGCACAAGGTATATCATGTGGCAAAACCTAGTGAGTTTTTCCTTTTCCTATGGAAAGGTATCTGTGATGCAGGGTATAGGTTATTGGGATACCAGTGGGTTTGTCCTTCACTGGAATTTCATAAATTTTAAGTCCTTCTATTGTTTTGGAATATCTGGATTTTGCAACCTAAATGTGATTCCATGGTTGCTATGGCCTGTGAAATATTTTATCTTCTGCCCTTGCTGCCAAGCATTTAGTGAGTTCACAGAACAGTGAAATAAGATTTTTTTCAAAGAGGGAATTGACTTTGCAAAACCGTCTTGCTGCAGAAACTTCAGCTGTTAGAGACCTGAGGAGATATCAGCTCTTGTGTGTTATTGAAAATAAGCAGAAACAGGTTAGATGACATTATATTAGCAAATACGTTGTAGCCTATTCAGGCATATTAAAAAAAAATTCTCTTCATGTTTTCTCATTGTATTAAAATTCTAATGTTTTCCACAGTTTTAATGATATTTCAAAAAGAAAAAAAAGTGAAAAATCTATTCAGCGTTTTGCATTTAGGTGTCTATCACATGAAGGATTTTAAAAAGCTGTGTTTTGCAGCGGTATTATTATGGAATTTGTTTTAATGATACTGTGAATAAAGCACAACTTAATGGAATTAAAATTCTGTATAACAGAAGTATAAGCCTGATACAAACCCAATTCAAATCAAAAAAGGTGTGATTTCTGCTGTCATGTGATGATTCTGTGTTTTTGTAACTGCTGATATAAGTCTTCTGGTAATTAAGTATGTTAAAAACATTTTCTTCAGATACAATGAACTCAGTTTAGCTGTGCCTGAGCCTTTTTCCAGGGGCATTTCTGACACTGTGGACTGCAGTAATTATTCCCAGACTCCCCAAACTACACTGATTTCCTTACAGATTTGCTCTACACTGTCAGATTTTATCCCTGCCCCCTCTTTGGAGAGATCTGAGAGGCCCTGCTGTCCCATCCAGTGTCACGAAGAATGAAACAGGCTTCCCTGGCAACTACCACCAATTTCCACCTGCTGGGTCAGGATAGCCTGCAGCATCTGAAGTGACATTGTACATCAAAGTGTCCAATTTCAACCAACTCCCCTTTAATTTAATTTTTTGTTTGTTTGTTCATGGGTTTGTTTTTGGTTTTGTTGTTTATTTTTAGTGTTGTTTCAAAATTTAACTTGCACTGTCCTTCTTTCACCACTAGTCCATGCCAATGCTGTCATTTGGAGTGGCTGGAGTCAGGAGTATTGATACTGTGAACCAGAGTCACATCTCTATTATGATGCTGCTTGAACAAAAATGAACAAAACACCCTTCAAAATCTGTAAAAGAAGAAAAGGAAAGAAATTATTTTCCTCTTCAATAGTAAAACTGTCTAAATTGTGTTCATGGTATTAGAGGCTGCTTATAATGAAGCTACTGATCTTTATCCCCAAATTAAAATAGGTTTATATGAAGTGAAAACATGGGGTTGCTTCTTGTATGTCGAAAGACAGGACAGAAGTGTTACTGGTCATCCTTCCTCTGTGTACAATTATGTGCATTATAAAAAATCAGCAAATTTCAGGAGATACAATAAGAAATAACATTCTTTAATACAGAACTGTGGTACATGTCATCTTTGTATTAAAATTAATCCCCGAAACATGGAACTGTGAAGACCCATTGTCAAAGCAGGTGGTATTCCATATAATCCAGGAGGAATAAATTTTAGTCTTCAAAATTCTTTCGAGTTTATTCTTGATGAAAAAACTTTACACTTTAAGAAGTGCTGTTGGAATCCACCAGCTGAAAATTACTGTCTTCCCTATTTTTTTTCTTGGCTCCTAACTTACACCATTGCCTAAACTACTAGCTCTTTCATCATCAGTAGCAATGGTGTGGTTATGCTTGCCATGTTTGTCCTACCTTCTCAAAGGACCACAAACACTCCTCTTGCTCCATCTTTGCTGCTTTTGTCCCCCTTGATATGTCATGAGACTGTGAAAATTTAGCAGCTGAGGTACCTGGGTCATTTACTTTGGAAATTTAGAAAGATTAAACACTGGCAATATCTAAAAGTAACTTTTAAATTTATTTTGTATTCACAGTTCTCCATCCTTCTTGACTAATGCTAGAAGCAGCATTAGTGATCTATGTAGTCTCAGTTGTATCGGCCAATACTAACACTTGTTTGCTATCGATAATAAACCAACAAATATGATCTAGTATCCAGTGCTAAAATAACACATTGCATCTCAAATTTCTGTGTCTGTGGAATCCAGGATCACACTCCCATTTAATCGGTTTTGCTTATGTCCCTGGAAACACTTTGTTGCTCAGAGCAACTTGTTCTAGTGGAACAGGTTTTGGAAACTGATGATTGTAAAGGTTGCTTCCAACCCAAGCCATTTATGATTTTTTGAACTTCACTTAGAAATCATAGAGTAACTCAAGCATCTACCATGGATTTATTGTGGTATTTTAAGAGGTAAATTTTATGTGTTTTTATTCTTGACATGGCATCAGTGTTACAGCATTCAAGGATACTTTCCTAAAGCATGATTTGGAATACCCAGTGTTTTGTACAAAAATGTCAGCATATTTCAAACACAACATTTCTGTACAAAACCTTGTGATTTCATCACAGTGTTTCAGTGCAGGATGAAGCTGTTATTACAGTAATGCTGTTTACATAACAATGTGAGAGGATGTACATACTGTTTGCTCAGGGTATCCAGTCCCTGGAGAATTTTATCCTTTCACTCCACAATTTCTTGTTTGACTAAATCCTGGCAGTCTAATTGAAAATATCTGCAGCTTCTCATGATAAAATGAAAAGCATGTTCCTTTAGTTTATTTGAGAAATTATTGCCTTGCTATCTTGGAGTTCCCAGTTCTAATCCCATTAAAAAGAAAGCCAAGCATTTTTAGAGTTTTACAGTGAACACATCGTGGTTGCAGTCCTGCTTTTGATCTATAAGTGGCAGCATTTATTTGTTAGTGCCAATAGAATTTATAGCAGGATTGTCTGATGTTTCTGAAGTCTTGTGTGTCACATTGCTTCATTTCCAATGATATTACATGTAAATCAGCTGCACCTTCATGCCAGCAGAAGCACATTTTGCACAGTAATTGGTGACATTTTGCAATAATTCCATTTTCACATTACTGCTTAGTATACACTTGAGAGAGAGCTTTTCATAAAGAATATTCTCATAAATCATCTCTCACCACCCTGGTGATTTTTATATTTTTGCCTTAGTGTTTAGAAACACCTTTTCATTGATTTAGTATTCTTTCAGTCAATGACTGTGCAGCAAGCATCGTTGTAATGCCATTGTACATGTGGTTTGATGTACCTACATCCTCCAATTTTAGCTAAGCTACACTATCTAGATCTAACTCTCCCAAGTCATATGAAAGGGTTGGAATAGAACCCCTTGTCCATCCTTCAGCTGCTTTCTTCCCAAGTGTTTACTGACCAAAATTTTGGGCCAAGTTATAGTGCAAAGTTCGAGCCTAATTTGGATTATGTCTGTATGGAAGACTTCAGAGATGTGTGCTGGTAAACCAGCAGGAGAAATGAACCCCAACACAATCACCTCGAGAAAGATTTCAGGTTGGAATTGCAATTCAACAGAATGGTTACAATAAATCCAATAGTACAGAAACACTGGGTTAAACCAACGAAGTTGGAGTACAGCCTGAAACCCTTCTGGTCAGGGCAGTGGTCACAGTCTGCTTAAGCAGTGGTTGCACTCCATTGGAGTGATGGTTGTGGTCTTGTTGAAAGCGGTCGTCCCATGGAAAGGTCTGGTCTTCCTGTGCAAGTTCGGATCCACCTCTGGATGTTCAGTGGTGGTGGTGTCCCAAGCCCTCAAACCTCAGGATTATATGTGATCAGATTCAGGTAGTACCTCCTCCAGGGCAGGGAGTTTCACAACGGAATGATGTAATCCTATGGGTCATAGGATATTTTTGGAGTCCTTGATGGTCATTGTAGCCCTGAGTTTGTGATGACCCATTAACAGGGACGACCCCCTCAGAATAGGTGTGACTGTGCATCCTCGGAGGGAGCTATCAGGGCTGGGTCATTTTCCTGCCTCTCAGGGCTGGCTCTTTTTTTCCCCTTATCTCAAACACCCTCATAGTCTGAGGGGTGGAGTGTGTACTGGGCAGCTATTGCAAATGACCCACTGTTGACAGTTCATGATGTAGATGAAAGTAGAATACACAGTCTGATTATACCCATATTGGCACCCTTTTTCCTGTAACCACAAGATGGCAATCCTTTTCACTTGAGCTGGCTGGGTCATCAAGAGTTTTAAGTGAGAGGTGCCAAGTGCCGTCCCATTGTGTAGCATTTATATTTTTATAGTGTCTTGCTTTGCCACCCCATCTAGGCATCTGAAAGTGCAGCATTGGAGACTCCACACTCATTCTGCTCTGACAGCATAACTTTAAGTGGTCCAAATAAAACCTCCGAGACTGCTACTTCTACAAACATTCTGAAAATAAGGATGTGAAATTATGCATAGAATGCCTGTACAGGTACTTCTATATGACATCACTCTCTAGTCAGTATGGAGGTAATTTTATTGAAGAACTGTTGAGCCCCATACAGCCCCATGGAGTCTGCCTTGTATTAATAACCATCCTCTGAGATGTCTGCGTCTGAAGGGTATTCGCTGGTACTGTACTCATCATAAAGTGAAAGGGAACCATTGCAGAGTAGGTGTTAAATTATTTCTGTTCTAAATGTCATTAATTTAAATGTCTCTGCTTTGTAGTCAACTACAGGCTTTGCAGCCTTCCGAAGTTACAGGCTGGATACTAAGGAGACCTTTCTGAAAGAACAGAACTTCTCTTTCTAATTTGACAGGTCATAGTACTTTTCAGTGAGGAGGTTCAGCACTAGGAAGGGTGTTATGTTTGAAGAGTGACAGCTGCCTGTTTGAACCATGATGAGTATGCTAATGTTGCTACTTGAGAGATTATTTTCAGAAACATATAAGAAACACAATCATTAACTAAAATGCCTCAGTAAGAAGAACAACAAAAAATTCTAGGATATCAGTAGGGATTTTATAGCTCTTAAGGGTTACAATGATAATTTTTCTGAAAGGAACTTCGCATACGCTAGTCAAAACAAAACTTTTACTGTGTTCTTTATGTCAGCCTCAGCGGGGGATTAAATATCCGTATTTCTTCCAGAAAATGTGTAATGTAGTTTGATCTCCTTACTTAGTCACAGTATAATAGATTCATAGTCACAGTATTATCCGATGTATTAGTCACAGTATTATAATCTTGTGTGTTATATTACACAATATATTACAAAATATCACACATCTGATGTAGATATATTTGATGTTTGTATATTTTATATGCAGAAAATAACAGGTAAAGTCTGTAGCCAACCATTTTATACCCTGGTATCAGAGATGTTGAGTACTGTGTCACTGAAATATTGTAAGATGCTTTTATCAAATAACTGCTGTCTGAGATTGTGAGACTTTGGTATAACACGTTCCTCAAAGACACAAAATCTCTTCAGAGACGTCTGAAGGCAGAAGGTTCTTCTCTGGAAGAGTCTTTTGAGTGGATCCTGTGTATCACTGGGTTAACAGTAAAAACTAACTACAGTGCTCTATTCTCAGACTTAATAGCATTGAGCATTTCTGACTACAGCCCTAAAACATGAAAATTGACAGAGGGATACAGGTCCTTCTTCCCCGAGGGATTTTTTTGCTAGTGCACAGATAACAACCCAAACCTTTACTTACATGTAAAGGGCATTCTCAAATGCTCTCTTTAATACACTTCTAAGATAATGGTGATGGAGAGGTTCTTCTTTCATAAGCATATGAAGGAAAAAATGTGTGTAGACCAGTGTTTTGGATGGAGATGTTAGGCATCAGAAGGCAGTTACTCACTGAGTGTTTTTTGGTCCTGCAGGATTATGCCTCCCACAGTTTTCTCTACATGCTAAAACAAGCTAAACAGTAAAGTTTCGGAGATATTGTCACATTATAATCCTAATATTAATTTACAAAAATCAGCACTGTGGTAGAGTGGAAAAATGTCTCTCAAAACTCTACTTTCCTATCAGTCATCTTAGGCCTAAATTTCCTCTGTTTCTGCCTCTGGTTTGTGTGGAATAACTCATTACTCAAAATACCCATGTTCTTAAGGGAACTCAGATTATTTGAGGTGTAAGATAAAAATCTGCAGTATTCTGAAGAGTGTTGGTTTTGTTGTAAAGCATTAAGGGAAAATGGCAATACAGATGAGAATAACAATTTCCTGCTCACGTTAAATGTGTAATTCTGTAGCTGTAGTCACTCACTAAGTTACACTCTGAGCTTAGCAGAAGCAATAGTTCTATTTAAAGAATGAAAAGGAGAATGATTTATATAATGTAACAGTCACTTACTATATTATAAGTTTTATTAATTTATATTGCTTAACATGTATAATAGCATGTAGGTTAGATATATATTTTGAAATAATATAATGTAAAATTTAAATGCCTTAGAAGAAAGATACTACATTTTGCATGCAAATATGTGAATACAAGAGCATCATTGTATTTTTGCTACATGTGCTGCTCAGTTGTAGAGGGCTGCAGAGTTGACTTCTAAGTAGAAGGGCCTTTTACATAAATGCTTCTCCTCCTTTTGTTGCTCAAAATGAGTCTGAATGAAATTAACATTTTAATCCTTGCCTGCATTTGTGTACTGAATACGATATTCTACTCTTCCTTTCAGGAAATGGATATGTACCTTGATAATAGCTAGTGTAAATAGATGGAAGAAACAGCTTTTACCTGGAAATGTTCTGGGTTTGTTGGAAAGAACCATCAGATTCTCAGGGTTTCTCAGTGAAAGTAACAAGACAATGCTAACAAACACTTGAAGAAGTTGAAATATAGTGACTTTAAAAAGTTAAAATATAGAGATTTTAGTTTCGATTTTAGTTTAGTTTGGAGATTTTAAATTGTTTTGGTTTTTTCCCCAGGAGAATGAAATTGCTTCTGAAATGTACATTTATCATTTTCATTCAAGTCAGTTGATGCTGTTACAGCAAATAGATTATCCTTACATTAAGTATGTATTTTTAATAGAGGACAAACACAGTGTTAATTAACCAAGATGCACAAAGGTTTTACTTTTATTTTAGCAATATCTTAGTCTACATGCTTATGCAGAAAAAAAATAGGGTTTTTTTCCTATTCTTCTTCTCCACTGAAACAACTATCATTAACAAGACTGGGGAAAGCTATTGCTGTTTATGATTTGAACAATAATTTTCCAAGCTTTTCAGGCATGTTCATGAAAGTAGTACCTTTCCTGAAATAAAATGAAGGTCAGTGTGCCAGCCTGACTATACACCCACAAACATCATTCACTTTTAGTCAGATGCACAAAAAAGGTTTGTTTTAGGAATTCTTGTATCTGTAAAATACTTCAAAACTTTTTTTCTGCTTTCTTTTGGTATTAGAGGAGAGTATATAAGGTTACTATAGCAAACAGTTTCACAACATTCTTAATTGCAGCTGTAGATGATTAGGTCATGCATAAGCTCTCACAGTTAGGTTTGATTAATTCTTTTAATAGCTGAGGATACTGTCATATAACCATCTGTTGCTTATATAAGTAATTCTGTAAATTATTAGTTTTATCTGCTGATTGCACATCACATCTAAGCAACCAAAACACAATGCTGAAATGTCTTTCATTAACATTAACAGATGATGTCAAACATTTAGTATTTCAAGTCCCTTGATAACTCATTTCTGATAGGTTGCCAGAGCAAAACTTTATTTTTCTTACTCTAGTCCTGACAAAGAAAAATAAGGGATTAAATGTATAAATAAACACAACATCTGAGCTCCCCCGTGTCCAAAACAAGTGATGGCTTAAACAACTATGTTTTCTGTATATGCTCCTGCACTTTTACTATTTATTTACTATTTTGAAAACTGCATCCAAAATGTTGCTAATAAACACTGGGAAATTTTTAAAATGAAGCACTGCTTTCTATTCCACCGCAAAATTCTAGTGCAGGGTTTTGATTCTTTGATACCATGAGTTCTTTCATTAAAAATACTCAAATAGTTTGTAAAAACTATTTAGCCGGCTGCTAAAGCATAAAGTACCTTTCATACTTGTAATCACTGTAGAAGATTTTTTTCCAGAAGTGTGCAAATCCCATGTCAATGAAGCTGCCAGGTTGCATGGTTTGTTAGTAACTAAATATCCAGATAATTTTCTATTCACAAAATCAGACTCTCTTTTTAGTAAACCTTGCACTAAATCAGATTTTGATGAGATTTTTTTTTGTGATTGAACTTGGTAGAAACACAGAAAGTTAAGTTAGCTTGTGGGATTTGTGGGGGGAATGTAGGTTTTGAGGTTTGTTTTGGTTTGGGTGTTTTTCTGTTGTTGCTTATTTTGTTTTGGGTGGTTTTTTGTTGTTCATTTTTTGGTTTGGGGTTATTTTGGTGGTGGTGGCCTTTTAATTTTTTTTTTCCTGGCTGAGGAGCAAGGAGAGAAAGTTCCTGTGCATTGAATAATTCTAAATCTTACAAAAAAAGAAGAAAACCTGTTTTGGTTCATTTGGCTCTGATCTTCCCACAAATATTGTAAATTTAACACAGTGGAATCCTAATGAAGGTGCTGTGGCAGATGGCCCTTTGTTTTCATTAAGGAGAATTCCTGATTAACTGAAGACACTGCTTGAATAACAATTTATTTGGGAATCTGTTGTGTGCATCAAACCACTGAGAGGCTCTCAAGCCTGTTTCTCAATGAGTATAAGCCAGAAGGCTCTGCTGGAGCCAGCAGAAATAGCTGAGGCTGCGGCTGTGCTTTCCACAGTTGGAAACCAGCGTTATCTGAGCACAAACACAACTCCAGTCCTCAAAGACATTTGGGTGTGTAGGATTATGGGTCCAGCCAGATAGTGTGGTGATCAGGACTGACACAGCAAACTGCAAGTGGTTGGCCAAATCACTTGTCAAATTGAGGTTCTAAGGGTGACCAAATAAGCTGATCCAGAATGGTCTTGAGATACCCATCATGGTAATCTACGATGGTGAGCTGAGCTGAAACAAATCACTGAGAGGCAGGGATGAATGTTAAACTGTACACCAAAGAAAATGAGTCAGTGAATGAAAATGCTAATCAAGAAATTATAAAGGGGAATTTGTGAACTAGGGGGACACCAAAAACTCCCAGATACCACTGTGTCATTAGGTCATGCCCCTGATGTGAAGAGCAGTTGTATTAATTTCACAGTGATTGCTGAGAAAAATAATTTAATTTAAATATATATGATACAGTAGAGGTAAACAACCTTAGTAAGACACCTTCCTTTAAAACCACTTTTTATTTTTTGCTAGGATTCAGTAACTTGTGTGCAAAACATGGTTTAAGTGCTCAGCGTCTTACAAAGGAGTTGAGACTCCTTTGTTGATGTCTTAAGTGGTCATAAAATCATCCTCATCACATCTACCTTTTGTATACCTGACACTGATCTGTCATATCTCAGTTCCATCCTGTCAAGGTACAATCAAAATTAAAACAAAAAATTTGAAAACCTTTCATTTTCATGTTGAATATCTGAAAATGTTTTTCCTCTTTTGCTGTAATTGCAAGGATTTTGATTCTTGTGGTCCTCTCCTTTCTGAGTGGACTGTCCAGTGGGTGTCATTTCAGCATCTGTACAATTATTTCTATTGTTGGCATTTTGTGCTGGTGGTGGCATGCTTCCTCACCATTAACTTGAATGCAAGAGCTGGAGGCTGTTGGATCTAGAGTAGACCTGAATGCTGAAAAGCTCTGTGATGTCCTGTGTTGGGGTGCAGGACAGTGGAACAGAACAGGAGCAATTTCCTTGTAGAAGAACAAGATGCATCGAAGCTTCCAGAGGCTGGGCAATGTCTTTTCAGGATGATGCTGGTCCCAGTCCCACTTGGTAAGACTCTTAACGTTACTAGAATGGAAGGAAAGTTAAATGGGAAGAGTTGAGTGCTAATACTGAATGTATCAGAGGTGTTTCGTGAAGTCCTTGGTGAATTTTGCTGATGGTTCGGTACTGGCATGCAGCCATTTCCTTCATGGCAATTCCCCATTACTGATATGTGGTGTTTGTAGTTTCTGAGTTTTTCTCCTGGTTTGTATGAGGTTTTCTCTTGCTCTGGCTTCTTAGTTTGAGAGAGAAGAAAGTCCTCATGTATTGCAAAAGGTGTTTTATTACAAGGCAGCGCAGTCAGTCTCACAAGGGTGGAAAATAACAGTTCATGCCATTGCTAAGATTTCAGTCTCCCAAGGCAGAGGCATGAAGCAGAATCAGCAGGGCGGCAGTTCAAGCATCCTCTATAAGCATTCTTCTAAGCATCTCCTGGTGTTGTTTGCTGCATCCTGTATTTCTCTAAGCATTCTAATAGCATCATATTTGCTTATTGTCCAATCACCTACAAACACGATTCTATAGTGATACTTTTTGCACCTATCCCTTCTTAGAACGAATATGCGTATTTCTTACATAAAACTTACACATGTAATTATCGTGTTCCATCCTTCTATCTAACTATGTTGTGCTATGTCTGTGTTTTGTCTAAGGGGCAGTCAAAGTTATGGAAAACTATCTTACTAACCTTTAAACTGGAGAAAAGGGCACTTGATCATTGACTAACACAGCCTCTTATATGCTTAAGGCACTTTAAGGCATTTTTTGTTTGTTAATAACTCAAAGCTAAGGCTTTGTATTTTTCTATGTCTCTGACACTGGTTTACTTGTATGTTGACTTCCTATAATTACTAAAATTTCAGCAACTGTTTTATAGTGCATACACACATACATACATACATGCCTTTCCTGCACCTTATATCAAGCTAAATGGTTGTCTGAATTGGATTCAAGAAAGCCAATACCCTGTGAATTCTGATCATGTTTTTGACACTGTGCTACATTACTGTTGTGGTTCTACACTGGCACAATGCCCGGCACCCATGAGAGTCACTCACTCACCCTCCCCTGCTACAGCTGGGCAGAGGAGGGGAAAAGGGGGAAAAAAAATTAATGAAGGCTTCATGAGTGAGATAAGGACTGGGAGAAATATTTCAAGGGCAAAGCAGGCTCAACTTAAGTTGCAAAGTGAATTTATTACTAAGAGAAGCAGAGGAGGATAATGAGAAGTAAAATAAGCCCTTAAAACACCTTTTCCCTCCCGGCCCCTCCCTCCTCCCACCGACTGCGCAGGGAGACAGGGCATGGGAGTTCCGGTCAGCTCATCACTGAGATTTTCTTCTGCTGCTCCGGGAGAGGAGTCCTTCCCCTGTGAGACTTTGGGGTCCCTCCCACAGGACACAGTTCTCCATGAACTTCTCCGGCGTGGGTCCCCTCTCACGAGCAGCAGCCGTACCGCACCTGCTGCAGCGCGAACTCCCCCGTGGGCACACAGCGCTCCCAGAACTGCTGCCGTGTGGGGCTCTCCTGCCACGGGCTGCAGTCCTCCAAGGACAGGCTGCTCCAGCCTGGCAGCAGGGCCCTCTCTCTCCAGCGGCTCTCCCGCAGGATCACAGCCTCCTCCAGGCACCCACCCGCTCCGGCACGGGCACCTCCCCCACGGGCTGCGGGTGGATCTCGGCATCCCCCGTGGGTCCCCAGGGGCTGCAGGGGCACAGCTGCTTCACCACGGTCTCACCGCGGCCTGCAGAGGAATCTCGGCTCCGGTGCCTGGAGCACCTCCTCCCCATCCTTCTCCGCTGACCTTGGTGTTTTCATGTTGTTTCCCTCACATGTTCTCACGTCCTTCTCTTCTCTGACTAGAAGCAAAAACCCTCTGACTTCATTTTGATTTTCTTCTTAAATATGTCATCACAGAGGTGTTACCAACCTCTCTCATTGGCCCAGTTTTGGCCAGCAGCATGTCCATCTTCAGAGCCATAAAAAACAAAAACTGACAGCTGCGATGTAGTAGGGAGGGGGAAAAAAATGGCACTGTTTTTTGTCTCAGTGAAATAAAAAAACCAAAGGGTCCATGCAGCAGCTCAGGAAAAACAAATGGAAACCTGTTGAATCTCTGATGTTGGTCTCCTCTTCACAGCAGATGAACTTGGTGGATTTGGTGTCCTTTCTCGTTGGTTCAGCTTTTCTGAGTTCTGAGGCTGGGACACAGCAGCCCCTCAGCTCCCTGCCAGGCCCCGCCAATTATTTTCCTGTCGATTTTCCTCTCTAATCTTGGACCAGAACTGAACCGAGCAGTTCAAGAAAAAAACAAGGTTGCCGAAGCATTGCTGCTGCAGTCTGCCAAGTACACACTGCATGACCAATGCCTGGGGAGTGAGGCTTTGAAAAAGTCCACAGAAGAGCCCCAAGGCTGCCCTCTACCCTGGACCCACCTTAAAGCTACAGCAACCATTTCTGGGCATAGAGCAGACAATCATAGGAATAGAAAACCACCCCAAGACAATTCTGAGGCCCTGATGAAATCCTTACTCTCACTGTAGGCATTTGCCTGATTAAAGAGATTTTCTTGATCTGCAGGGATGGCATGAAAATAATTTCCAATACTGAGTTGTTGAGGAATACATTTAGTGCAGGTAGCTGAGCGTGCAGCTTCAAGTTGAGCTCTGGATGGGGGAGATGTTGGGAACCTGAGGCAAGAGACTGCAACCTGGTGCTGCACATTTGCACAGCAAAGGGATGGGACTTCTGGCATGAGCCGTGGGATCAGACACTCAGAGATGTGCCAGGAGAGGATGACTCACCAGAAAGACTCCAGACTACTGCAGGGATGTTCTGTGAGGGTATAGAAGCCCTGGGGTTCCTTGGTTGGGGGACCCATCTATAAGGCACCCACTCCAGCTCTTTCCATGTTACTGTGGTGTGAATAAATTGCTTTAAGGATGTGGACATCTGAGAGCCTGCTGTGGGAAACCTGAGGCTGAACCCTGTGAGACTATGTGAATGAGATGTATGGGGAGTCAAGCGGGACCCAGCAAGTCACTGGAGCCACCTTGGGTCCCAGCAGTGACAGTCTCTGGTGGGCAAATGAGAAGGACAGAGTAGTTCCTGGTTGGGCAGGGAGGAAAGATTCCCTAACAGACCCTGCTATCTGTTCTGTGCTATAAGAAAAGGTTATTTTCTTTCCTACTGGGGAACCACCCACCTTTATGTATTATGGTACATCCAGCTTCTCTAGCTGTTTTTCAGAATGCTGGTAGACAGGTATTTAGCTGCTGTGAATTCATGTGGTGAACCTGACTTTAATGAAACTGTACGTTTTTTACTGGTGCTCATTATATGCCCTTAGTTTGTTTTATTGAAGAGCTACAGAAGTTTTTTGCTGACTGATGCTTACATTCATCAGGAGAGGTGTGACATCCTAGATTTTTCCATTGTCTTGCTAATGAAAACCTAAGTGGATGAAGAGTTATGTTTACATCCAAGAGAAGCTATCCTTAGAGGTTTATCCATCCATCATTCAGTTAAAATTCCCAAATTAGTTCTATTAACTTGCAGTTGTCTCAGATTTCTTAGGTTTCCCCTTTTTCTCTTCCTTCTGGTTCCAAGAAGATTTTAACCTTGGTTAGTCATCAAAGAGACTTTAGTCAAAAAAGCTGGAATTTCCTTTATGTGTCCCTGTGAATAAACTATACCTTGTAAATACTTTTAGAATCTTAGTGTAAGAGTCAGGTTCAATGATGAACCAATGATGGTTGGTTCATCATTGACATGTGTATGCCTAGTGATAATGATATATTTTCAAATATCAGTTATTTTCTGACACTTTCTTCTGGTGCTTTAGGAAGTAATTGTGGATGGATTCTTAAATCCCCAGAACTGTTAAGTCCAGGAAAGCATAATGTATACTTGCAATATTTCTCTCTTTCAACTAATTTTAGGGTCAGCATTTGAATCTGAAACAGAAATCCATTTGTGTCGTTCAAGAAATAGAGATCCAGTAGAAGACTGGATTCTGTCCAGTGACATTTGTGCATGAGATTTCCATCTCTCGTGTCAATAACTATGTGGGCAAATAAATGTAAGGGTTTCATTGTCCCTGCAGTCGGAGGGATGACTGTGCAAGAAGACTGCCTATGCTCTACTACACCTTTTGAAGTGGGTTTTTTAGGTCTGGTTTTTCCTCACAGCTTGTATTGAGCTTGTCATGGCCATTGAACTACATCACAGTAGAAAGTTTATATCCTCTTGCAGTGGATAGGAGGGGTTTGCCCCTGCCACCTCCATGTATTTTATCTATCATTGTGCTAATGCAAAGGTGACAAGTACTTTTATTGGTGGAATTGACCTGGTTGGTATTAACTTGACAATTATGCAATGCAGCAAAACAAACCTGAAAACATAACCACTGCTGGTTCATGTATGCTGATTTAAGTTTAAAAAGGGAGGCAAGCATGATAAAATAACAGAATCACAAAATGGTTTGGGCCATGGTGATGTCCAGGAGAATGTGGATCCACAATTCTCAAGATCTTATGTTTCAGCTACATTGGTTGCAGCCCACCTTGACCCAATTTTATGACTGCTGTAGTCTGAGTCAAAGTCAGCTCTCTATCTGCTGGCTGTGTTTGCTGCATAAACATTTTCTTGATCTGAATATGATTTCCCATAAAGGAATGATGATGAAAGAATTCCATTTGAATTTAAAATCTCTTAATCTATGGAAGATAATTTCCTCATAAACTTGCATATTTTCCCTATTTTCTCTGAAGCTGTGGGTGAGAAACTTCTAATAATCTCCAGAATGCCCAAGCTTACTGTTTCTTTGACATATTTGATGCAATTATTTGCATTTAGTCTCTGCAGAGCTCATAGCACACTGACACAAAACTTTGTGTGAATATGTGTCCTCCTGTGAAGGCCCTGCTTACTGTGACCAGTGGTGCTTCTATTCGTATGGTTAACAGAATGTTGCAGCCACTTCACATTATTATTTTAGTCTGTTGGTTTTCATGTGGTGCCCTTGTTGGCTGGGACTGCAGTGGAGAAAGGAGACTCATTACACAGAAGCAATTGCAGATTTTACATTAGAATAAAAAGCAACAAAACTAAACCAAACCAACCAAACAAAAAACCACCACCAACAACAAAAACCAGCTAGAGTACATAAGAGATAAGAGTCTGAAACGAAATTTTGCAGTTGCTCTGGCCTGTTGGAACTATTGGCAGATAAATCTGATTGTTCAGAGTCTCCAGCCAGAGATTAGCAGAGGGTCTGAAGTGGTATTAAGACACGGGAGGTTTGCTGTGTTCCTGCAGGTCATGTCCAGTCTAATACCAGAGCTCTGAGTTACAAACAATCTGAGTTAACAATCCTGTTAAAAAATGCATTGCAGAAGCTGTCATCATGAGCATCCCTGTGATCCTGCCTTCTCAAGCAGATGGGTAATACAACTTGGAAAAAACCTAGGATCGTCTGTTTAATGACTCACTGAGTCATTTGCTTGCTGTATACGTATTCTTAAGAAACTACTGGTGTGCTCAGGCTTCCTCTTTACCTCAGGATAAGTGAAATTTGTTGATTATGAAGGGCTTTACCACATCCAAGTGGGAAGCTGAAAGATGATATGTTAAGTCTGTGTTGGCCTGTACTGTGCTTTCCAGTATGTGTACCCTGGGGTTTCCCCACCCTTTGTGCAAGAATGGAAGAAAAATAATGTATTTTCTTTATGTTTTATCTTTTTGTGGCAGCTGTCTTAGACATCCAGGCTGCTCTTGGTATTAACACTGTATGGCCAAGGAGTCCCTTCTCGGAAACTTCTCCTTGTAAAGGCACATACTTAAAACATTCCTTTGTTCACAGTCATTCCTTCCCCTTTCATCTCAGTGACCTAACTGTAAATTTACCCCAGGTTTTTGAAGCTGAAGTGGTTTCCCTGCCTGTCCTTTCTACTAATGGTGTTTTTAACTTGCTTGTTTTTCTTCATCTTTTTCTTCACTCCAGTTCCATGTCCTGGTTTGAAGGACAGGTATGTGCTGAGGAAGGCAGGAGCCTCCCTTGGAATGGAGAATGTGAACCCCTTCCCTCCGAATTATTGTAATTTTGAAATTAAGGGGCTTTCAGGCGAGGATATAGGAATAGGAATAACAGTTCTTTACTGGTATTTATAATAAAGTGAACAAAAAACCCCAACACTTATGGTATTAACAAGAAAACAGAAACAAGAACCTGGTCCCAGCCCTCTGGGCCTGCAGACACTGTCCCCTTGGGTGCAGTGATGGTCACAACCGGCAGGGGGCGCTGTGGCACGAGCGCCAGCAGACACGGGGCCCGGCTGGGAGGGGAAGGGGTGGAGGACAGGCAGGCTCTGCTTCAGGAACGCTGTCGATCCCGGTGCCTCAGCAGGACTCTCGGAAAACAGCAAGCTGGGACAGTAGGGCGTCTCGGTAGGCAGGGGGAGCGGGGGCTGCAGCGCAGTGAAACCCAGAGCAGTGCCGATGGAGCCGTGGGGGGCAGGGCAGGGGCAGCAGCCCGGCTCCTGGCCCAGCAAGGAGAGGTTGGCTCAGGATCCCGGGCCCCCAGAGCAGATGGTAAAATAGGTCTCAGTTCAGAGCAGGGCTTCACTCACGGCAGAGGAAAACGCTGCACGTGAAAAGGGTCCAGCAGCAGCAGAGACTCTTCTCTCCCCCAAAAAGGCAGAGCAGCTTCTCCTGTTCCCCTCCGAAGCTTCAGCTTTAGCTCTCCTGGTGCTGCCTTTTATCCGCCCCTCTCCTCTGGGGCTTGGCCACAATCCTCTGTTTTTCCTTAAGTATCCAGTACTTATGCTGCCCCCACCCCTGGCTTTTATCAGATCTTCTCCTCCAGGGCTTGGCCACAGTTCTTTGTTTTTCTTCAGTATCCAGTACTTAACAACTCGATGGGAAAAAATTCTATACAAAAGGAAAGAAAAAAAAAGAAAACCTAACCCCCAACACATGTAAATGAAGTGAAAGAGAACTTGGGCTGAAAAAGCACATTTTCCTCAGGCACTCCATTTCAAGTCAAGTACTCAATGCTGGCAGCTCCTTAACTTTTACTTAAAAATTGTCAGTGAATACAGCTGTGAAGAGTTTCTGTATCACATGTAAAATGTAATCAGAAAAGAATGGTACTTTTCTGGCACATTACCAAGTGGAAGGTTGCTGTGTATGTGTTGTGCTGTTGGCTGGAAGGCCCACCTGCTTGCCAATACTTTTATCATATTTACTCCACTCTTCCAATTCTAAGAGACATTTCCATTTTGGAGAGAGTGGGAGATTCAGATAAAGTCTATTAGAGAATGTCTTCCACTGAGTCACGAGCTGAAGAAAGGACCCCCTTGCTTTGTAAATTCCTTTGCAGAGAGGAGTTGAGGTACAGCAGAATCTAATCCTAGCCCCAGACTTTGTCAATGGTTTATGTTTAAAGGATTATAGAGGGGTAATTAAACCTTTATACCACTTTGTCCAGCAGGATTAAGGATGGCAAGCCAGATATATTTACACAAATATATATGATTTATTAAAATAATGATTAGACAAGAGGAATTAATCAGAATTATTTACTACACAGCATAGGAGCTACAACTGCTAGTATAATATAGTGCACTATTTTGAAGCAATATTGAAAAAAGTATATTAAAACAATTGTAATAATATTGTAATAAAACCGGCAAAAACAATCATTAAATAGAGACTGATGTTACTCACCCATACCGATGACTGTGGGCAAATATCATTCACTTAGCTTTGACTACTAACCTTGAGGGGTGTCCATACTCACGGAATCTCCATACACACTCCAAGAAGTGATCTGTTAGAAGACCCTGCTGTTAAAACACAGGACTGGGTTTTATAGGATAAAATAATTGACTGTCAGTCAGGTGCCTCCAGGTCAGCCATGTCAGCTCTGTAGCTATCGATAAGTTATTATTAGTATCGCTTGGTTTTTTTTTTCTTTATTGGGTACTTTATAAAGTCTACCACATCTTCATCTTGCTGTCAGGATGTTTAACTTTGGGATTGGTGGATCAGACTGGTTTCAGCATTATTTAACACCAAAAGCAGCATGAATTCCCCTTCTTTATTTGTGAATGCCCTTTGCAAATAGGGCATTTATCGAGTTGTTTTACACCACTGTAGGCAGAGCAACCTGCTACAAAAGCCTGTAAATCATTCAGAAACTAGAATAAAATTGATTTATTTGAACTATTGTCTTACTCCAAAGCATTTCTTGAGCATAACAATGCAGGTAAAGACAACCTAATAGAAAAGAAAGCCCCTTGGCTGAGATAAAAACTCTTGTTTATGCCAAGAAAATAATTTTTTAACTGTTTTACACCAGTTTCTTGATTGAAACATTAAAATATATGATTTCTGACCATTAGGATTATGGCAATGCCAGAGTTTTTGCTGGCCACCTGAGAATGTTTATAATGATCAGCTTTTTTGGTGGAGGACTAAAATCAGGCTTGCTTGATAAGGATTCAAAGAAGCTGAGTGTTCAGTGGACTTCTGCAAAGTTGTGAGAGATCCTGGCTGCTGCCAGGAGAACTCAGGTCTGGAAAAATACAGAACTTAACGGGCTGAAGTCTTCTGCTAAGAGCAATAGTAATTTAATGGTGGACTTTAAGTTAGTGAGTGAGACCTAAGAACCTAGATAAAGAAGAGATATTTGAGAAGCTGACTGCCAGGAGTTTCTTCTGAGCACCTCGTGTAGTCATTATGTGCACAGTCGAGGAAAACTCTGTCATAGTTTTATACTGCACTGGAAGTGATTTGGCAAGGTATAAAGAACGAAGGATTGTTTAATTGCAATAAGCACAAACATATTCCATCTCAAACTTTGCATAATGGGCGTTAAATGACTATTAGATGTTTTCTAGGCTTCAGAGCTTCTGACTAACATTATGGAAATAAAACCACCAGCCCAAGAGCTAGGCTACATTTCCCTGTACATATTATAATTGTACTTCAGTGCTTATTATTGTACTTTTGTTAGCTTCTGGTATTTACCTGTTTCAGATCCTATCACTGTGTGCTCCCATGCTATTAACAGTACAGAAGAGCTAATGTTGGTAAATTAAGTGTTCCAAAATATGCAACACTTTACTAGAAAACTTGTAGTTAAATAAATTACCTGTTGAAATGGAAAAGAGGATAAGCCTTTCAAAGCAATCCTTTAAGAAAATTTAATCGTGTACTGTGCTTTATTTATGCATCAAGATCATCTTTGGAATTTTCCCTTTCCTTTAGCTAAGGCTATACATTGTCTCTGACAGATGGACTAAGATCACCATGCCACATAGCAAACATCAATTCAACAATGTAAAATCATATAGCAGGTCTACAAAAGCTATTCTTTCCCTCCAAAAATTGCTCCAGGTTGAAAAAATCTTCATGTCAAAACAAAAGGGAATTGTAAATACTTGAATGAAGATGATGGAGAATTCAGACCCAAATCTGCAAAGGTAAAGGTTTGTAGAACCTTGCTGAAGTTTTAGCTAACAAGCTTTATTTTCACTGTAGGGACAGGGTGACTGTGTGTTCCTAGCTGATTTCTTGGCTTGTTTGACAGATGGTAATGTATGAAGTCACCAAAACTCATATTGTGTCATAAGGATTAATTTTGTACATAAGTGCAGTTGTACCCATATTATCAGCCTGACTCTTAAGAAAATAATACATTAACACTCTGTTAGTTTTCACTGCATAATTCTTAAACTTTTGACCAGTTTTGACAATCAGACTGTTCAGAGATGCTAATTTCTTGTGAATATTGTAAAAATTGACAGCTAGTCACAGAAAAGGAGCTGGATTCATCCATGACAAAACTGAAGTGGGAAATGTGAAGGACTTGGCCATCCTCTTCTTGCTGGTAGCAGCCAGCCAAGTAGGGGCAGGATGGAAAATTCAAGCCCAAATTAGTGCTCCCCTGTGAGGCAGAGACAGTTATAATTCAGATCCTTGTTCTTTCTGTGAGGAAACAGCCAGCTAGTCAAACAGTGTGCACATGCTGGCTGATCGATCAGCACACATGTAATCATGTCATACACTGTAGCAACTAGAGGGAAAGAAAGGGAGATGGATAAGCAACAGGGAGAAATTTAGAGGCCACAGAAAACAAATCCTTTGGAAAGTGGTCCTTCTTGATGCACTTACTATGAATCAGTGAGCACCCTTTTTCCTCCACTGTGACCACATGAGTAGCCTGGAGAGACTGGGCAGTGGCATGAGAAGGAATATTTGAAGGAAGAGATGCTCTTCAGCACACAGCCCTTTTGTGCTTGTCAATGCTTCTCTTTCAGCAACTGCTTATCTACAACATGATTGGCCATTTTTAAAACAGGCAAAAACTATCAATACAAAGGGTGGGTTTGGTAGGGTTTGGGGTTGTCATACTGAAAGAAATGTAATGAAAGCCCCTGTGATCACTTTGGAAAACCTCCTGAATTGGATAGAATATGGCTAGACCTCCACTTTAAAATTAACAGCTTTAATTTGACTTATCCAGGCTTATAAGTCTGATTACTTTGGTGAAATTTAAAAAAAGGTCAGGCTTGTTTGCCAAGTATTTTTCTGCATTTAAAATGTGTAATTATAATAAAAATTATAAAGAGTGTAGATTGTCATCAAATTCAGTGAGAGATTGTGCCTTTATGTCTTCAGCAGTAACAGCTGAGACCAGTAATTCTGTAGTTTTATTAATATGCTTTGGTTTGGAAGGTGTGTTTTGCAATAAAGTAATATTTTTAGAACTATTATTTCTGTGAAATGATTAGCCAATATCATTGGATGTCTCATTGCCCTTCTGCAAGAACATGAATCTGAAGTTAGACCTCTATCCATTTGCATTCACATTTCACTAAGGTACTTAAGACTGATGCTTTATTGATATTCCATGGGTTTCTTTGAACAGAAACAAACAAGCAAGAAAGGATCTGATACTACTAATATTTTCTTTAAAAATAAAATCAGGAAAGAGGTGCTCCACTGCCTGTTTCACCTGAATTATTTCCTCTCTCTCAAAGAAAATGCATTTAAAAGGGGTCCTTCTGCCTCTGTACAGAGTAGATGTATCATTAGTACAATGCCAAGCAAATATCCTTTAAATACATTTTTTTTTATCAGAGTAGGTAACTGCTGTATGTTATGACTGTACAGGTAGTTCAGATGTAGGATGTAGCAGTAATTCTCATTCAGATGTACATAGTGTAATTTGAGTTTGACTACAGGGGCTGCCTTTTTTACACCTTACAATTTACTTGGAAGGGAATTTTTAAGACATGGCAAGCAAAATTCTATTCCTGTACATTACTGGGTCCTTCACCTGGTCAGTTCTTTCTCTGAGTCTGTCATGAGTCTGATTATTCCCTCCTGAGGACAGTACCTGGCATTTGCCTATATTGAAGATCATCTTACTCTTTCTAATCATATTTCCTACTTGTTAAGGTAATTTTGAATCCTAATCCTGTCTCCAAATAACTGACAGTATCTCTCGGGCAGAAATTTCCTGAAGATGTTTTAGACATACCTTATATTCTGTCAACCAAGTCCTTAATGAAAATTAAAAAACACATGCTATCAGACCCCAGGCAGTAATTTCCAAGGCCTCACTGTTTTTATCTTCCTGATTTGACAGGAATACATTGATAGCTGTTTTCTGAGTACCATTCTTCAGCCAACTTTATGCGCCTTACGCGTCCTGACCATTCCTCTTTACTTACAGGGACAGTTACTGTGCCGGTTATGCAGCGATGGAAAGAATTTCATAGTCAAATTGATAAAGTGCAAGGTGGAAAAAACTTAACTTGCTCACTGTATAAAAATCTCTTTCGTTGCTTTCTGAGGAACGGATTTGTTCTTTAAGAGGGGTGTTAAAATGCACATTGAATACAGTTGAATCACTTGCACTGTGGGTAAATTACCTCATAACTGGAATGGACAAAGAGGATACACCTGATTAATGAGCATAGGTTAACAAGCATTTGGTAGCTCATTATGCTCCCATAATTCATTTTAGGTCATTATGCTCCCAAAATTCATGTGGTCATGAATTTTCCACATAGCTCCAAGTGCTTCACAGGCAGTAAAGCTGGGTTTTTCTCATTTGAGCTGAATTTAGTATGGTTCTCCCTGTGGGGTTTACCCATGATCAGCTACAATATTAACTGATGGTCTATGCCCATGTGAATGACAAAAATCCTCTTGCTAAATGTAATTCCTAGAGCTCATGTCCTAAACTGACCTAATTTTATAGTAATGAAAAGGACTTTGGCTTCAGATTATTTGTGAAGTGATATAAAGGATGCCATCAGATCTTTTAGATTTGTATTCTAGTAGAAAATGTGAGTTTTGATCTCAGCAACATACTTCAGGACTATCAGACGGTATTCAATTGTCATGACTCATTATTCAAAATTATTTGAGAGAAAGAGAAGTGTGTTCTATAAACTGAATATGGAAACAGATTTTGTGAGTTCAGAGCCAGGATAACTGATGAACATGACAGTTATAGATTTTGCAATATAGAAGAGAATGTTGATAACATATTTCATGGGTGCCCACCCATCAGATGTAGTAGAAGTGGTTGTGTGAGTTCTGCATGGTAAATTAGTGGCTTTTATGTTTGTATGTGCATGGGTGCATCAATGTTTGTGGCTGTGTGTGTGTTAGATTTAGAAATCTATAAAATGCAAGTATGAAAACTAGCAAAGTACAGGTGCAATTATCTCCAGCAGACATCAATTTTTTTTCAACTTTGTAAAATGTTTTCTGTATTAGGTACAACCTCAGCTTTGTAATTTCTACAGTTCACAGTTATGTATTATTTCTTTTCTTGAATTTCTGGACCATGGAGATGACAATGAGACCTGAGCTGTTTGGTATTGAGCTCTTCTGAATACCTGACACTCCTATAGGAGATTAAATTGGAATTGAATGTTTTCCAAAGTTTGGACTCAAATGTGATGTGATGATCTCTTTTTTACAGTAGAGATGTGTATGCATCTTTGAGAGGGCTGTGTTACGAAGGATGTCTGCACTAGACAGCGAATCACGTGAAATTTTTTACAGAAAACTTCCTTGTGAGGGAATATTAAAAATAAAAAATTCACACTAAGATGTAGTGAGAGGAGGATGATTTAAGAAGGGAGAAAGCCCCAGTCTTCTTTGTCTTTCCTTTGAGAATCTGCACTGACATGGCACTTCTCTTTACTACCAGGAGACGGGTCAGTTGTATTCCCCGTTTCAGGTCAGCAGCTGGCAGAAAATCTGTGTGTTGAAAAAGACCCACTTGCTGAAGGTCATGATCACATCTACCAAACTGAGGAGAAATTTTGAATAACAGGAGTTTTTGCTTAGATCCAGCTGAATCATTTTGTAAATGCATGTCTTGGTTTGAGATTGGCCAAGCGCCAGGTACCCATGAGAGTAATTTGTTTACTTTCTCCTGCTGCAGTTGGGCACAGGAGAGAGAAAAAAAATAACAAAGCGCTCATGAATTGAGATAAGGATTGGGAGAAAAAAGACACTCTAAGGGCCCAACAGGTTCAAATTTAAAGGTATAAATTGAATTTATTATTAACAGAGTCAGAGAAGGATTGTGAGAAGTAAAATGAGCCTTTCAACAACTGTTTTTCCCCCAGACCCTCCCTCCTTCCCACCAACAGCCAGAGAGACAGGGTGTGGGGGTTTTGGTCAGTTCCACACTCGACATCGTCTTCTGTTTGCTCAGTGAGAAGAGTCTTTTTTCTGCTATGCCATTGGGTCCTGCCCATGGGAAACAGTTTTCATCCCAAAACTGTTGTGGGGTGGGTCACTTGTCCACAGGATGTAGTCTACTAAGGATAGACTGCTCTAGGTTGGAAACAAGGGCCCTCTCTCTTTCCGTATTCGCATCTTCCACTGGATCACAGCTTTCTCTGGCATCCACCCACTCCAGTGTCAGCACTTCTCCCACGGGCTGTGAGTGGATCTCTGCATCCCCCGTGCACTTTATGTATTACTGGGGGACAGTTTGTTTTACCGCAGTCCTCACCATGGCCCGCAGAGGAATGTCGGCTCCAAGGCTTGGAGCACCTCCTCCCCCTCCTTCTCCACTGACCTTGGTGCCGCCGTGTTGTTCTCCCTCACTTCCTCCTCTTCTCTGACTAGAAGGAAAACTGCTACTTGTACATACCATTGCCAACAAGTTCTACTAATTCAAAGATTATTGCAGGATCCCACAGCACCGAGAAGTTGATCTTGTCTCGGTTCTGTGTTGGGGAATCGTTCGTCATGTTTTCACTGCTGGCCATGTGGCCCCGCTGCCACCGTGCAGGCAGCGGTGGCCGCTGCGGCGCTGGCGCCATTTAACGCCTCCCTTCATGTGGGGCGCCGGGAAGGGGAAGCCACCGCCACTGCCCCTGCCCTTCCACCCGCAGTGCAGCTGGCTGGGGCGGCCAG
>WEKY01046645.1:26831-37029 GCA_013390045.1 Picathartes gymnocephalus
GGGATGTAGATATCGAGTGATAGCGATCAGGCGATCATCGTCCGGTCTAGGTGTAAATGTTCCTGCGATACAAATCTGACTCCACCTGGGTTGAAATTCTCACCTATTGATTCTTTGGCTGCTTTTGTGCTGTGAAAACCCCTCCCTGGTCAAACTGGCTTTTAGGGGTTTTTTGAAACTTCTGGTTCTAGGAAGGGGGACTACACAGGAAGGGGACTACACTTTTATTTCTATAATTTTATTATATTATAGCACGAATTTACAGGGTTTATTTATAACAATTTTCTTCTTAAATATGTCATCACAGAGGTGTTACCAACCTCTCGAATTGGGCCAGCAGCATGTCCATCTTCAGCGCCATCAGAAATTGGTGCTTCTAGCTATTGCGGTGTAGGCTTCTGCTGTGAGGGGGGAGTGCTGCAACTTCCAGAACATCTCCAGGCAGGGAAGAGCCGCCTGATATCTGGCATTTCCCACGAGCCCAGACACACCGGATAGCTGTATAATTCTCCAATGATGAGAATACAAGAAGGGCTTTCGTATGGAAATTCCACAGGGTTTTATTTTGGCCACCTGCGGAGGGGTCTAGAACAGAAAAGCAACTGAACTAGAAGTGCAGGGGCTTTTTGGGCAGGCGGACGGGGGCTGGGTGCTCCAGATATACTCCTGCATCAGGGCATCCTAGGAGAGGCTTTTTCTATCACCACGAATTGGGGTTTGGCTCCCACCATCCCCCATATCTAGCTTGTAGCTTCTAGCAGCTTCTCAGAGAAGCTACCCCTGTGCCCCACCCCCACCAAAAACCGGGCCTTGCCAAACCAACACAATGCCCCTAGGGTTGAAAAAGAACATTGCAAATTTTGCCATTGAAAAATTTCAGTTCCCAGGAAGTCTTGTATTGTGCTGCAAATGTATTCCAACCTGGACTGATATGTTGTAAGCTGATAAAGCAATGTGAACCACCATCTTCTTGAAGCCAGAAATGTTAGCTGTGACACAACAAGTGCAGCATTGCTTATCATGTGGTTTTATTTTTTATTCTTTATACGTCTTTGGTATTGCTACTGTTGCCTTCTTGATTGCACTAGATAATTTAATAGTCTCAATTTCAGGCACAATTTGTTTTCTGCTGAATTGTTGACCCTATTTTAACAGCAATTACACTTTGCGACTTGCCAGGTGCAACAGCTTAAGGTGAAATTTCAACTACGGAGATTTCCGTGACCTACTGTCATGGGGGATTTGCACAGCCAGGTATTTATATTTAAATTTTTAAAGATTGCAATACATAGAATTGCAAAATATGGCTAAGGTAACTGTTTAGTTTTCTTTCTCACCATGAATAGGTGCTTGTTGACCCCACTAGTGGGTGAAGAAAGAATGAATGTGAACAGTTTATCTAGATCTAGATTGCATTTATTTCTTTTAGCCACATTTCACTAACTTTTTCAGATACTGCACACCTGCATTATGGAGTGAACTCAGCATGATGTAATTATCAACCAGCTTTATACTAATTATACATAATATCTATAGACCACCAGTTATTATAAGTGTTTCTATGAAAAATGTCTTCTTAGTTTAATTTGAAAAATGGAGTAACAAACTAAGATGCATCTCTGATTTCTCACTGACATTCAGAGGAGTGGGCTCCAGGCAACATTTTAGAAAATATCAAAATGCCTGGACAAATCCATTGCTGAAGTAATCTCATATTTAGAAAATAATGAACATTTCACTGAGGGGTAAACTTGAGAGGCATCCCCACTTAAAAGGAGGAATCTGCACAGACATCTCCAGACCATCTTTAGTTAAGTTATCAGTAGTATCAGTTGTTGGTTCCTTTAGCAGGTATTTTGTCCGCCACATCCGCACCTGTGCCAGTTTCTCTCAGGGGAGCCATTATTCTTCCTCAGGATGTTTAACTTTGGGGTTGATTAATCATGCTGATTTTGGCATTCTCCAACACCAAAGGCAGTGAGTGGCCTCCTTCACAATTTATAGCTTTGCAAATGGGGAAATGTTCCAACTGTTTTACCCCCACTCCAGGCAGAGCAGCCTGCTACAATTGCATGTGGGTATAATTATCTACGACAACATACCATGGCAAAAAACTGAAGAAAAGCTTTAGGGCCTGGCTGTGTTTCACATGCTGAGCACGTGTAAACAGCACCATGCCACTGCAAAAATGGTGGTGGGAGTATGAACAGAAAGGCAGTTTGTAAGACCCTGAAGTTATTTTTCCTCTCACTGCTAAGGCCTCAGCTGCAGTAATGTATGCAATCTTAGCCACTATACATGAAGAAAAATACAGACCAGTTGAAGACAGTTTCAAGGAAAAGATGAAAAGGCGTATGATCTATGTGAAAAGGATTAAACAAAATGGGATTATCTACATAGGAAAGCTGAAGGAGGATATAATTATCCAGGTTTGTGAAAGTTATTACAGAGTGGTAGGGAGCAACCTCTCCATGTCTATGGGAGGAAGAATAAGAAATAGTAATCTTAAACTGCAGTACTGAATAATTGGAGTTTGGCATTAAGAAAAGAATTCTGCTGCTCTGGGACAGTTTGCATGAGGTGACTGTGAACTCACCATTGCTGGCCTGGGATGACTGAGAAAAGTTGGGGTTGACATAGTTTATAGTTGGGAAGGGATCCATGAGATGTAGTTTTGTTATTACAAGTCTGGATTCTGAGTTTGTATCAGCTTTTTGGCATAAGAATTTAACTACTCCATCAACTCTTTCTCCTTGTGTTAAGAGGTGGTATCTGAATTTGTTAGGGTTGTCCCTGTTTTTCATCTTCCTCAGACTATCCAATAGATGATAGACCATCATTCCTGAATTCCCAGCTCTTCTATGCAGCAAGTCTAGTCCTGGTACAAATAACATAAACAAACAAGTATATATATGAAAATCTTGCACTCATTTTATCATTCCTGTCCAGTCTGAGACCTCTTTCAACACTGTTTAACTTTTGTATGTGCAAACTTGCCTTCTGTTCTTGTTTTTAAGCAAAAAAAAATCAACACCTCAAATTCACATTTCTTCCTGTTTATTTGTAATAAGCAGATAAATAGGTAAAAGTAATGAACATTTAAAAAACTCCCTAGATCTTATTTCTGTTCTTTTATCTGTTTATATTAGCATAATGCTATTTATAGGCAGTCACTTTTGATTTAGTTTTGTGTAAGAAATGAAAATCAGACATTTGTAGCACTAATTACATTTATGTAGCAGGAAAAAGAACTATTTTGCCTACAGGATAAATTTAGACAGATACTAGAGGAGTGTCTCTGTCCATCATTACTAAAGTGTAATTGTAGCAGTAATTTAATATGATCTCATATATTCTCTCCTTGCTTTCTATGACATTTCATCCCAGCAATGAGACAACACTTTGTGCTACTTCTTGCTGCTTTTCATGCTGTTATATTTATCTTGCATTCGTTTGGCTGTACTTTAAGATCACTCATTTGCTCACTTCTCCTTGCTTTTGACTGAAAGGTGCCAATTGTTGCAATAAGCATTTGAATATATCTATTAATGCCCCCTCCTATTACCAGTGCCTATCACGTACTCTATTGTGGACATAACCCAAAACCCAACCCCAAAACATAGAGGCTGAGACCACTCAAAGCATTTTTCTTTTTTTTTTTTTTTCCTAAGAATTCAGTAAATTACATTCCTCAGATTGCTTGGAAAAGAACTTCACAATTCTTTGGTTTTAGCTGCTTTGGTGGTGCAGCAAATGGCACTGATAGCCTGGTCTGTGCTATGCCACAGCAAATGCAGCCCTGTGGCCACAGACGACCAATTGCTTTTGCAGGAAATACGTGAGTTAAAATAGGTTTTGGAAATAATTTTTTACAGTATTTGCTAGCAAAATGGGCTGAGTGATACTGGCACAACTGGGAGATCAGTGTTGTCATGCTTCAGTGCTGATGCACAATAAAATCCTGTCAGCTCAGTCACAGAGTAGGGCAAAACAAAAATTAGATGAATATAACTACAGAACCAATAAATGCAATGTTACTGCACCCCAATGGTTCCCAGCAGTACCTAAAATCATGGCCTGCAGATGAGTTGCACAGGTGAACTCTTGAAATTACATGTTGGGATCACAGTCTCTGGAACTAATTTTATTTTCTCTGGGACCACTGTCTTCTAGTGCAAAATAAAATATTAGAATTGACTTTGTAATGCGAATAACACTGATTTGTTGGGGTTCAGGTCAGCGCTGTTGGCTGTGATGCTCTGCAGGTTGTCGCCTGGTTCTGCTGGCTCTGGGCATGTAAACTGCAGCACAGCCAGCAGCTTCCATCATCTTCCATGGGGATAGTGCTGCCCTTCTGTTTGGGGCAATGCTGGGACCAGAACAGAGGCAGGCTTTCTCTTCCTCTCCCACAGGATGGATGACAGTGGGAGACACAGCTGGAGCCCCCCAGGGCTCATGGTTTCAGCTCTGGCCCAGCAAGGTTAGCACAAGCATGTTCTCCTGCATGGCTCCTTGAATATATTGAAGCTTTAAAATAGGGTGTCTGATCCATCATTTTCCTGGCTGGCAGTACCTGGGCACTGTCAGCTCTTTAGGAGCAGTGGCATAGAAGTGTTCCATAAGCCTGTTTGTAGATGAGCTCCCTGAGAGCAGCACTGTTGCACACCCAGGTGAATTGCAGGTTTGCCTGCAAGGGCTTTTTTCTTCTAATTGTGCACATGTAAAGGGCAGATGGATTCTGAGAAAGAGAACCAGCATCCATGTGACAACTTGCTGAAATTGGTAATAGGTATGTGCTGGAGGCAGAGCTTCTCTGTGAAAAAGATTTTTGAGAAAAATTGCTATGTGGATGTACACTGATACAGTTTATTTACTGAAATGTTTAAAAGGGTTTAAACTAAAACAAAACAAAACAAAACAAAAACCCCAAAAAACACCTGAAAAACCACCACCCACAAAAAATCCCAAAACAACAACAAAAAACCAATCTTGGTGGAAAACTCTTTAAAGGAACTTGATTACAAAAAATACTTCATACCACGAACAGTCAAGTGGAAGAAGTAACTAAAGGACATAAGATTATCATATTATCATAATAACATTGGCAGCACTGGTTTATATTCTACCTTTCATCACAGAAGAATACAGTCCTTGGGGGATATGTGTGAATATCCTCTTTATTACCTTTTAAAATAGGTTAAAATAGATCACGGTAATTATCCTTACAATTTTATTTGCTCCTTTTTTAACACTTCAACACTATTTTTCTAATTTACCCTCAGCGAAGTTTGGCTCTTTAATGGACTTTTCAATTGTAAACAGTAAATTACATCAACAGAAGAAGAGGCAGAAGAATTAATACTGCTGTCTGATGCAAGAGCTGTCTTGTTAAAAAAACAAATAAATGAATGCCTGGCAGTAATTATTCTGCTCTTCAATGTGTAAAAAGTGGTATAATACAAGATTCAGGTGTCAAATATTGCCATTGAGCTAGTTAAACTTGGAACTGGACTGTCAAGTGTGTTAGGTACCTTCAGGTTGTAGATGTGGATGTCTCTGGGGTTTCTAGAAGCACTAGAATAAGGTGGCAGGTAAACTACTACAGAGGTCAATAGCCATCAAAGCTAAGCTGCATGCATGAGGGTTAGGTGGCTGTAGTACCAGTTGTCTAATCTTAAAGAACAATAAAAAGTATATATGAGGCCATCAGTCCCTAAAACCCTTTGAATCTTATCCTAACATTGCTGAGCCAAACACCTATAGTATATGTTGTTATGGGAGTATCCATCTCCCTTTTTTTTCAATTAACAAGAAGAAAGTGAACCTGCCTTGTCTGTTTTGCAAATCCAGCAGGATGTCCTTACAGCCTAGGTCTCCTCCTGCATCTTCTGCTCTGGAAGTCCCACATGCCTTCAAATGCCTCGGCTGACCCTCTTTTTTAAAAAAAAAGGATGAACCAGTTATGGAACCCATTGCTTTACTTTTCATAACAAAAGGAGAACAACTTACAGCCAGGGGATCCCCAACTGTTTTAAACGGCACCCAGTGCATGGGTACATGCCAGTACACCCTTCCTCCCACCCACCTCATTTCTGAAAGGAGTGACATAAATTCCACTGGAGGCAAGGACTGACATGAAAGAAAATGCAAAATAATTTGTTTGATTGTACACAGGAAAGAGGCTTTGTGAACTGAGAATGAGATACAACTTCGCAAGCCTCTGCAGGGCTTTGAATGTGGGGAGGAAACTAATGTTTGAAAAGCTCTAGAAAGCTCTAGAAAGAAATGACATTGTTAAAAGAGTAAAGCAGAAGATGGGGTTTGAAGCACTGTTTTGCTGCCTCATAAAACTCAGGATGCTAAGCAATGTGACCCATGTGAAATGGGAGTAGGAAACTAGTTCTGCTGTGAAGGGCCTGGAAGCATTCCATAAAGTCAAGCTGTTTGAAACAGGTTATTGAGTTTCTGCACTCACCCTGGCCACAATGCAGAAGTCATATTAAAATGTGGAGGTGACTTGTTCTCTCTCCAGAATCAGAACAAAGACATAAAAGTATATTTTCACAATTTAAGTCTCTGATTAGCCAGCTAATAGAAATTAACAAATAGCAGAAAACTGTTTTATGAATATTTGTTTGACTTTGAAAATCAACCTTGAGTTAGTTCAATACTGTATTCTTTGATCTTCTCATAACACTTGAGCACTCAAATTGCACTTGTGAGGATATGCAGAAAGAGCAGGGTTCAAGCTTCAATATTGAACTGTCCAATTTAAATTTTACTTCTGGCCTTTCTAAAGTCACAGCTTGCTTATGAGCTGCATTATAGTTGTTCTGGAGGTTTTGTTCAAGTCATGTAATAAAACTGAGCAAATTGCTGAAACTACAAGAAAGTAACTGAATCAAGTGTTGGTGCTGTCTAGCTTTATAATGTGAATGAGGACTGGAAAAAACCTACCACCTGGAGTAGGTGAAAAGACCTTGACTGATATATTGCTTAGCTACTGAAAATAATGTTTGAAGTTCTTAGCAGACATCTGTACCAAGCATTCTCTTTATGCTTCATTTATGCAAGAAAGTGAGAGGATCCTGCAAACCAAAGAGTTGCACAACACAGATTATTTTGTAGGGATTCTGGAAAATAGAAGCAGTGTTAGTAGCATGCAAGCACATTCTTTGTGGAGGTAATAGGGAAAATAATCCTCTTAAGGTAAAAATAAAAAGTGAGTGCAAAGTCAGAAGTTGTATTAGATGGTGAAGTTATTAAAATATGTGGAAAGATAAGGGATGAGGTGAAGCATGTTTGCTAGCTGACATGCCTACCCATCAGGCTAAGGGGTAGGGGACAACCAATCAGTGGGAAAGAGACAAAGGTAAAATAAAATCCTGAGGTTTTTTTGTCAGTTCTCAGCAGCTTCTTTCCAGCTACAGCTCCTGTACTCTCTACTTAAGTAGGAGTTGATGGGCCCAATATCCAATTTACAGCCTCATGTGATGACTTTCTACAGAAGACATGATCAAGAATAGGTAAATGTTGTTTTTACCTGCTTAGGTGGTATCCATGACTTGCACTCACCTACAGTACCAGAGTTTTTTAATGCATTTTTGGTTTATTCTTTGTTCTGCATAAAGCCTAAGTGTGTTACCTTTGTTACCACAGTGCAACTAATAATAGCACAAGTGTAAAAGAAATAGCCATTTGGGCCTCAATGTCTGGACAGCAATGTCCTCAGCCGGCTGCCCTTGGTTTTGCTGGGTTATCCACTGCTGAACTTTGCCTAGAAGACAGCCAGCATTCCCCAGTCCCCCTAAAGTCCTTCCTGCCATGACTGCATTCAGCAGCCTAAGACATGGAATTTTTTTCAGGTTAGTCCCATACTGTTTGTGTTGGAGGTCTCATCTGCCCACACTGACAGCTAGCACTCTGATCGTAGGACTTGTCAGGACTGTGGGGATCAGTACCTTTATCCCCATAAGTGTGGAACCAGCTTAGGCAGACTAAAGAGTATTTTTTTGATGTGGGGAATATAAACTTTTATATATATATGTATATATATATATGTGTACGTGTGTGTATATACATGTATATATGTGTGTGCGTGTGAGTGTGTGTGTGTATAGATATTTGACCAATATACTGTTTATTCATAGGTTATTACAAATATCGCACGAAATTGTGAGGAGCCAGTTTCATTATGCCTCAACAATGATTGTCAGAGGCCTGTGGGGGAAGGGTTGAACATGTGCCATGTCCAGGAGGCAGCTAGGAGTGGATGGAGGAAAGCCTTGTGTCTGGGAGGACTTTGCCTGCCAACCAGTTCATGTCTAACATGGGACGGGCAGGCAGCAGGGGAACACCGAATACACTGCACCTTCCAGAGACATCTCCAATTAGATGGAAAGAGGTGCCCACCAATGGGCTGCAGTGGGACACTGGACTGGGGCGATGGTCTCCTGTCAGCAGGAGGTCTCCTGTCAGACTTTGGGAGGAGCCAGGGGCGTAAAAGTATCTGCGTCAGGGCTTTTTGAAACTTGCTTTTGGCATGTGGGCTTTTGGCTTGGGGATATGCTTTTGCTTTTGAGGCTTGATGATTCGAAGGGCTTTTTGAGACTTGCTTATCAAAACTTGCTTTTGAGTCAGGGCTTTCTGAGCCTTACGCTTTTGCCCTGGCCCCAGCCTACCTTTCAGCTCTCCTGCCCTCGCTGGCTCTTGCTCACCCTCACGTCTGCCCTGCCTCCCTGTGTCCCGGACCGCCGCCCTGCTGCTTCATCTCTGCGTCCCTGCCTGAGCCACCTGCGTCCAACCCTGCCCGCCTCCGAGCCTGCCCACCTCTCATCCTCACCACGACTCTGTCCAGGCTTCTGAACCTCCTGCCCGAGCACCCCTCACCTCGTGTCTGGTTGCCGGTGACCACTGGTGCTGTCCCCAGGCAGGCAGCGTGCACAGCCCTCGCCTCCTGAACATCGACAGCACTCCCTGACGTCCAGTGGTAACGCCTTCATTCTGTCTCCTTCCTCTTGCTCTGTCTCTCTCTCCCATTTTTCTTCCGCTTGCTCTGTCTTCTCTAGCTCTCTTCCGTGGGGAACAGTTCTCAGATACAATATTTGCCTCGTTTGGCTTAAGTTCCATCCTGACCGTCTATTTTTAAAAGAACTCCTAGCAGTTCCCCACGATGGAACACGACATCTTAATTGGTGGCAGCGGTGGGATGGTCTTGAGTGGAAGCATTGTATCTTTTGAATAGTTTTTCTGTGTGTTTTAGGAAGAGATTTGAGTTGGGGCATTAAGGAAAAAATAAAAAAGGTGTTCTCTCAGAAAGTGTTTATCTCTTCGCGCAATTAAAAGTCATTACAATGTGGCCCTTTCTGAGAAGCATTCCACCCCCTATCTGTGAAAACTAATTAAACGTGTGACCTCCCAGAAAGTGTTTTCCTTAGGACAGTTTGAAACTTTTCATGGTGTGGTCCGTTCTGGGAAGCATTTTGCCACCCCGTCTGTAACTTGTACAGCTGCCTTTGTGATTTTAAGGTGTGTCCTCTCAGGAAGTGTTTGGGGCAGTCTGCGGCATTTTTACAGTGTCGCCCTTCCTGGGAAGTATCATGCCGCATTTGTGCAACTAATTGGCTTGGTGCTGTAAGGTGTGTACTCCTGGGGAGTGCTTTTTGGGGCTCCTGGAAGTTTTATGGCGTGACCCTCCTCGGGAAGCTGTTTTGCCCCTTCTTCCACAGTGTACATTTACAAGGTATTACTTTTATTTTTTGTGTGTTTTTTGGGGAGTGCTTAGTTTTAAAACATAACAGTGACCACAAGTACCGTAACTTAAGAGAGGGGAACCGGCCCGTCCTCTCTCCTTCTTGACTTTCTGGAGACTTTCAAAGCTAAACCCTCAGTGCCCCGACTGGAGTGGGCTAGGGACCATTGGCACAGCATTCAAAGTATTATAGACGAGGTGTCAGCCTTGCAGGCGAGACCGAGGTCCAGGCTCGGGGGGGAAAGAGGCGCTGTGCGCCGTCCTCGGAGCAGCTGTAGCTGCTGCTGTAAAACAGAGGGCTGCCTGGCGTTGCCAGGACACAGGGCGACCGAGTGCCTGCAAACGCTAATGCAGAAGCTGGCGGACGAAAGGGCGAACACTGACAACCTCCGGCAGGTTTTAGGGGACGCGCTGGCACGGGACGCCGCCACTCCGCCGGGAGAAACC
>WEKY01046646.1:0-16772 GCA_013390045.1 Picathartes gymnocephalus
GATAAACACATCATGTGGTGGGTCAGCGACTGGCTCACGGGCCAGCGCAAAGGGTGGCAGTGAATGATGTGATATCAGACTGGCAGCCAGGCACTAGTGGGGTTCCAGGGCTCTATCTTAGGCCCAGTACCCTTGAACATCTTCATTAACGACTTGGATGCAGGACTGGAAGGGACACTAAGTCAGTTTGTGGACGATACAAAACAAGGAGGAGCTGTCTGCTCCCTGAAAAGCAGAGGCCTGGACAAATTAGAGAGCTGTGTAATCACCAACTGTATGAAATTTAACAAGGGCAAGTGCTGGATCCCACACCTGGAACATGGCAACCCTACTTGTGCGTATAGGTTCAGGAACGAAAGCCTAGAGAGCAGCTGCAGAAAGGACCTGGGGGCTTGGTCCCTGGCAAGTTGGATCTGAGTCAGCAGTGCTCTGGCAGCCAGGAGGGCCAACTATGTCCTGAGGGGCATCAGGCATCGTTGGCCAGGCATGGGAGGGGACTGTCCTGCACTGCTCTGCACTGGGGTAGCCTCACCTCCAGTCCTAGGGTAGTTTTGGGCATCCCAGTATAAAAAAGACATTGAGCTATTGGGCAGTGTCTGAAGGAGGAACATGAACATGGTGAAGAGCCTTGAGAGAAAGCCTTGTGAGGACTGGCTGAGGTCACTTGGTTTGTTCACCCTGGAAAAAAGGAGACTGAGGGGAGACTCATCAGCATCTGCAGCTTCTTCACAGGGGCAAGCAGAGGGACAGGTACCAATCTCATCACTCTTGTGATCAGTGACAGGACTCAGGGCAACAGTTGGAGCTGAGTTGGCGGGGTTTAGGTTGAGTATCAGGAAAAGATTCTTTCCCCAGAGGGTGATTGGGCACTGACCAGGCTCCCCAGGGTCTGGTCACAGCCCCAAGGCTGCCAGATCTCGAGGACCTTTTGGACAAGTCTCTCAGGCACATGGTGGAATTGTCAGGTTGTTCTGTGCAGGGCGAGGAGTTGGACTCAGTCATCCTGATGGGGGCCTTCCAGCTCAGCATATTCTATGATTCTCTAACTATCTCCTACTCCTTGTCACCGCTTGGTTTTGGCATGTTAAGTTCGAAATAAGTCTTGAGTGCTAAGTTTATTTGTGCCTGTGCTTTTTCAGACCATGCTCTGTTGGCATTTGTAGTGGGTTGATGCTGTCTGGACATCAGGTACCAAAGTAATTTTGTCACTCCCCCTTCTCACTGGAAAGGGTCAGAGAAGAAAATACAACAAAAGGTTCGTGTGTTGAGATAAGGACAGGGAAAGATCACACAGCAATTACCAGTTATGGCCAAAAAAACCTGGACTTTGGGAAAATTAATTTAACTTGTAGCCAATCAAATCACAGTAGGATCCTGAAAAGTAAACCCAAATCTCAAAACATCTTCCCTCCCAGCCCTCCCTGCTGGGCTTAAGTTCACTCCTAATTTTCTCTCCCTCCTTCCAGCAGTGGCACAGCAGCAGAGGGAGATGGGGGGTTGTCATGGTTTGAAAAAAAGCCAGCTTTTTTTTCATCCTGAAAAGATTTTTACCACCTCCTCCAAGCACAACTTCGGATAGATATGGGAAGCCCAGGGATTGGCTGGCTCTGTAATGGGCACTCTGTGTGGCCACTTGAATATTAGAATTGCCTTTGTGAACCTACATTTTAAGAGCAAGGAAGCCAAAATCTTTCTCTTTCATTTCCGGCCATGGAGAAGGTAACCGGAAGTCGGGAGGGGGGGCCCTGTCGGCCCCACCTGGCCCGCAGCTGGCCGGGCAGGGGGGAGGGGAAGCGCCCCATTTCCCCCCCCCTCTCCCTCAAGGCAGCGCTGCTGCTGCTCCGGGCTGCTTTTGCTCTCCCTCCTTGCCTGAGGGAGAAAGGAATGCAGCTCCACAGGGCCGGCCTGGGCTCTGCCGCCGCCACTGCCGCCGCCATGGCTGCTGCCGCCGCCCCCCCTCCCTTGGGAGAGGGAGCGCTGCTCTGGCCGTTGCCGAGCACCAGCTCGTGATTGCTGAGATCAGCCCGTGGCACAGGAAAAAAAGAAGCTATCATCTGCAGCGAACTGACCACTGCTACCATGGCTTCCCCGCTTCTCCTCTCTCCCCGGGAGTGCCACTACGGCCTGGCTCCTGAATCCTGCCGGCTCTGCCGGCCAGACCCGCTCCACCGTGGTCCAGCAGGGGTCCTGCCGGAACCCCCACTCCCTCCCTCCCGGAGATGGGAATGCTACAACTGTTCCTGCCTTCCCTGCTCCCCTGCCTTGCTGAGGATAGTTCCAACATGTCTTTCCGTGCACTAAAGAGACTTAGAGATAACCTTTAAGTGCACAAAAGAAATTCAGAGAATAAGGACACAGAAAGAACTAGTAAGAACGCCTAGGTCAGTAAAAAGAGGACTGAAAGTTTAAAGAAGAGGGAGGAGATGCTTTTAAGCTAAAATTCTTCTGTAAAGCCATGGTGATAAAGTGTTCCTTGTAACTCATGTTACACGACTTGGGGGGAATGCAGCATCCTAACGTGTTGAATCAAGCAAATGTTAAAGTAGCTATGGTTCATAAGAAACTTGAACAAGAGAAAAATGGAGAATTTTGCCACAGAGAAGAGAGAAATGAGAAACCCTTGCCCCAAAAATAGAAAAAAACCTTTGCTCCAGGGATGAGAAACCTTGCTTCCAGAGAGAGAAAAGACCTTTGCTGTTCTGCTAAAACTGCTCATCCTTAAAACTTTACCCCAAAACACCGACTTGAGTCCTTGACACAGTCGCAGGAAAGGCTGCGTATCAGGAAAAGGATTGTCACAGTTGGACAGACTCTGGGTGGGAGTTCACTGTGATATTGAACCCCACGAAAAACTGTATTTCTTGTGGGAAAATCAACATGGTAAGACAGGAGAAACTCCTCTTTCCAACTGAACTGATAAAAGTTTGTTTCAAAGATGGTAAACTGACCAAAAACTTCTAAGTTTTGCTTTCTTAGGTTGTTGATGGAAAAAGTGTTGGTACAGAAAGACAATAAGGTGGGGAGGGAGAAACATCTGGAGGTTGATTTTGGGTTTTTTTTTCTTTGTCTTTAGTTCTGTTAATAAACTATCTTTTATCTTTCAAGGTTCAGGCCTGCTTTGCATTTCTCTTAATCCTTATCTCATTATATAAAATAGTGTTTCTGCCCGGTTTCAAACTCAACCCGCTACAGGGGTGCAGGTAGTTTGTCACACTCACCCATTGTCTCTGCCACTTCCTCCTCAGAGGGCAGGACTCCACACACTCTTTCCCTGCTCCAGCCTGGGGTCCTTTCCACAGGAGATAGTCCTCAATAAATTTTCCCAATGTGAATTGTTCCCATAAGCTGAAGTTCTGCACAAACTGCTTCAGGGGAGCCTCTTCCACAGGGTCAGTCATTCAGGAACAGGATGCTCCTGCATGGGTCCCTTCCCTTCCTTTTATGGGGTTACTCCTTCAGGACCCCCTCCTGCAGGGTTCTCTTCCATGGGGTCACTCCTTCAGGAACAAGCTGCTGCTCCCAAAAATCTGCACGGAGTAGAGGGTTCGATCCAGCACAACAATGCTGTCTGGGGAGGCAGGATTTATCAGGATGCCTGCTAGAAAAGGGGTGAAATCTTTCCCAAATGAAAGCTGGAAGAGTCAGATTGTGCTGAAATCTTCCAGCATTTTTAATGTGGGGCTGACAGGTTCTGAGGTGTTACATCCTGATCCCTGCATCACAGCCAGGTGCCACTTTCACCCCACTTTCCATTCCTGCCTCTCTCCAAACCGGGAGAGCCACAGCTGCCACTGAACTCTTCCTGCATTGCTCTGGGCTGACTTGATGGCTGAGTGGGCAGCTCAGGCAACACAGGGAACTGTCAGACCCCCTGTGCCACTGAACTGTCTCCTGGTGCCCTCCAGCATTCCTGAGGAGAAGCCTCTGGCCTGTCTCATCATTGGGAAAAAGAATTACAAATGGATCAAGGAAGCACCTCCAGCCCTGACCTAGGAGGTGTTGCTTTCATAGGCATGTCTCCTCCTGCTCCCCATTTTCCCACTCCCCACCAGGACTTGGGGGACTCCCAGTGTATCAGAGACATGCAGGCTGGGGCATTCACAGAGCTCTGCTCAGGTGCCTCCAACACCACTGCTCTCTGGGCCACACTATGGGGTGCAGAGGAGGCTGTGGGACTTGGGGCTCCTGTGGTCCCCTCAGGGAGGGCTGGACAGAATCCCTGGGATTGCCTGGATCGTGGGCAGGAAAGGAATTCCACCCTAGTTTTATCCAGGAATCCCTCTAGGGCTGTATCCCGCAATACCATGTTGGTTGGATGCAGCACTCTCACCTTTCCAAGGGAATGGTCTGTCTGATCAGGGGTGTGGGAAGGATAGCCCATGTCCATGCCATGGCTGGAGGAGTCTGTCATATCCCCACTCTGTGGCGGGGCATGGGGCTCTGGAGCTTGACCCCAGTGAGTCCCAGGAGGGGATCTAGAATTTGGCCATCTCACCAGGAATGTGGGCACGTGAAACATGGTCCCGGGAAGCCCTCAAGGATGTACCCAGAGTTCAGCAGCACTCCCTGTCTCCGCAGAAGGCACTGAGACAGGCCCAGAGCACAGAGCAGTGCAAGGCTGAGCTGCAGGAGCAGATGGGGCAGTGGAACAAGCCGGAGGAAGAGAAGCAGAAGCAGAAGCTGCTGCAGTGGGTGAGGAGGACAAGAATGGAGCAGGCAAAAGGAGCTGAGGGAACTGAACACGGTAAGGCCAGCACTCCCTTCTATCACCTGGCAGCTGCCTGAGCCTCACAAATTCCTTGCTACTCCCAGGCTCTTCCTCTCCTTCCCTTCTCCACCCTGCTCCCTGTGTCCCAGTCTGGCTTGGAGGCCAGAGACTTCTCTTGTCCCTACAGCTGCTCCTCAGGGCCAAAGGCTCCCTCTTCTCCATGGGGGAATCCAGCCTTTCCCCTTCCTCAGCCACCCCATCCCTGTCCATGCCAGTATTTCTGCTCTCAGGAGCAGGATGGAGACAGAAGGAATCTTTTGGTTCTCATATTCCCAGAGTCAGGCAGGAGGTTATACACTAGGCAGAGCAGAAGACTGCAGAGCAGGCCCTGAGGGCAGAGGAGCAGTACCAGGAGGCCCAGAAGCAGCTGGAGCAGCTGAAGATGGAGGATAACAAGGTGCAAGCAGTGAACAGGGCAGGTGGAGGAAGGTTTACACCTTGTTGGAAAGCTGTTGGAAGTGCTGGGTCAACCACATTTGGGGTGTGGAGACAGCAGCCAGCAGGATCAGAGCTCTGCTGCCCTGGGTGGAAAATGCAGGGCAATCTGCTGTCTTGGGGGAAGAAGGCAGGGGCCTCCCTGGTTCTGGCAGTTGAAGGTGGGGTTCTCTGCTGTCTTGGGACGATTGAGGCGTGGGTCTCTGCTGCCCTGGAGGATGGAGGCGGGGGTCTCCACTCAACTGAGGCTGAAGGTGTTGCATGGGATGATGCACGTGGGGTTCCCTTCTGTACTGTGTTTGGAAAATTAATTTACGATGTCAGAGGTTATTTCCAAAAAGGACACAGAGGAGTCCTGTACATTTTTTCGAACAAAGGGAGAGGCCATGGGGCATTTCTCTTGAATTGCTGGAAGATGCAGCCTCCTTTTTATCGTAATTTCCCAGCCGCATTTCCCTCTCTCTTTCCCCATTGGTGGAGGTACTTGAGAGTTACAGGCTTCCTGAATACCTAAGACCCCCTTCTAATGTATATCACACTGTTGTGGTCTCTACAGCCTTGGACAACCAAGGCAAGAGTCTTTGCTGTCCTGGAAGATGAAAGCATCTTGGTGGATCAAGGCAAGGGTCACAGTTTTTCTGAGGGATGAGGATGAGGCCTCCCGCAACCCGGCAGATGAAGGCGGCAGTCTCTGCTTCACTGGGGGAGACCCTCTATGCTGTTTTCAGGACTGGGAGCAGAAACGGGAATGGCAAATCCAAACAGAGATTAATCACAGCAACGATAAGCACCAGAGGCTCAAGGCTAGGGATGGTAGCAGGGCCTAGTGGGTCCCAGCAGGTTAGCGGGCCCTGGCTGGGCCCAGCTGTGAGAGAACCAACATGGTGGTGCAGCAGGCAAGTGGCAAAGTGGGGCAGGGGCCCAGCTCTGCCCTTGCCCTCTGCCCAGGGTCTCGCAGAGGCCGGACCGGCAGCACTTACTGAGGTCTAGGATGGGGCATGGGCCTGTCCTAGCAGTGGCTCTAGTGTGGAGAAATGGCCTGAAAACCTAGAAGCTGCTGCCTCATGGCACCGGCCCATACCCACCCACTCCAGTTAATCGCTCACCCAACCCGGGTTAATTGCCCACACGCCCTGGCTAAGATCAGCTGTGGAGACCCCTGTCTTAATTTCTCAGGACATCAAAGACCCCCTTCTTCATCCCCCAGGACAGCATAGATTCCTGCCACCTTTTGGCAGGACAAGGGAGACAGACCCTCATCTTCACCCCACAGCAGTATAGACCCCTGCGTTCATTCCTCAGAGCAGCAGAGACCCCCACCTTTATCTCGCAGGAGAGCAGAAAACCCATCATCGAGCACCCAGGGCAGAGGAGACCCCTTGTCTTTATCCACCAGGACAGTAGATGCCCTCGCCTGTTGGGTATTTACATGAAAATGGCCATATGAACAATCCAAACTTTACTGGCCTGAGAGCCCTGGGGGCCCTGTAATGGGGTTGCATACCTGAAAGCAAAGGTATTGCCTGAGAACAGAAAACTGTCCTTGGCAACAAGATAAGAAAGCATTACGTATATGAGGAAGTGAAGAAGTTTTACTGATTTCCTGTTAGAGTACGTGAACAATTTGTGATAACCAATAATAAAAGAATATTATGTATGTAGACAGTACATGTAACCAATAAACATGAAGCACTATATATATAAGGGGGCTATTTTTAACAATGAAGTGGCATTCCAATAATCATATTGATTATGTGTGAGTGTCCGTGACTCTCTGCATCAGGGGAAACCTACTTTACTCACCTGCATCATCCCTTCATGCTCAATTCAGTGGAGGCTCCCACCTCCATCTTCCAGGGTAGCAGAGACCCTCACCTTCATCTGCCGGGACAAGGGAGACCCCGTCTTCATCCCTCAAGAAAGCGGTTCCCCCCACCTCCTGCATTTTCCACCCAGGGTAGCAGGGAACCCCCTCCTCCATTCCCCAGAGGAGTGAAGAACATTCACCATCCTGTCCTCCAGAGAGCCCCACCTTCACCACTGTGTATCCTGGAGACACTGCAAGTCCAGCAGAGACTCCCCCCCCACCTCTATTCTCCAGTGCAGCTGCTGCAGATAGTGATGCTTGTCTGGAGCCCCTGATGTCCCCAGGTCCTTCGTGGCATCCCACCCTAGGCCACCTGGCAGGTCCCTCTGCAGCCTCATCAAACCCTAACCCTAACTTGCTCCCAGAGCCTTTTGGATTCTTTCCTCTGCTGAGCCTCTGAAATTCCTGAGAAGTCCAGTAGCCAGGTGCAGCGAAGGGCCTGGAGCCGAAACAGCGCAGTACCCACCTAGGCTGATCCCCAGCTGCAATTCCCCATGATTTTGGGTTTCCATTTCCTCATGACTTTTAACAGAGACATTTGTGGAGCAGACAGTGTTTTCCATCCTTCTCTTGCCTCAGGGCTGTGAGACAGGAGCTGCCCCAAAGCTGGAGGAGCCCTGAGGCTCCTTGTCCCACCTACCCCACTCTGGGGACAGAGGTTGTCCCTTGCCCTGAGTAGCGGGTTCAGTTCTATAACCGGGCAGAAACACCAATTCATGTAGTGGCTTTAGTTCGCCCCCTTACACAGGGCACTAATTTAATGTAGTGGGTTGAGTATTTTGGCCTAACACCAGTGCACCCACTAAACTTATTTACTTATTTTCTGTTGTGAGATAAGGATTAGGAGAAATGCAAAGCAGGCTCAAAACCTTAAAGGTATAAAGACAGTTTTATTAACAGAACTAAAAGGAAAATAATAAGAATCAGAATAAAACTTTTAGATAATTTTTCTCCCCCACCTCAGTTCTCTTTTTTCACCAACAACATAAAGAGACAAAACTTGAGACTTTTAGTCAGTCTACGACCCTTAAAATGGTCTTTCACTAGTTCAGTTGGGAGAGGAGTCTCTCCTGTCACGCCATGGAGACTTTCTCACAAGAACACAGTTCTTTCGTGGGTTATATCACAGCAAATCAGCCACCCAGAAAGGAAATCCGTTCGCAATGTGAAAGTTCCTTCCCTTGACCTACAGTCCTTCCCGCAACTGTTTTCGAGGGCTCATCTTTGTCTACTGGGGTACTATTTTAAGGATGTGCTGTTCTGGTAGAAAAGCAAAGAGTTGAAGCCTTGGTTGACACAGGTGCGCAGCACACATCAATCCCATCAAGACAGGTTGGTGGAAGTTAATTAGAACGCGGCATCCCCCCAATTGCATTCATGAGTTACAAGGAATAGTCTGATATATCATAGTCCACCACCATGGCCTTACAAAAGGATTTCAGCTTAAAGCATCTCCTCTTTCTCCTCCCTCTGAGCTCTGGCTCTTCTTTACTGACCTCGGTGTTTCCATGTTGGTTTCTGTTCTGAGAAAGTAATGATCTCTCCCAGGCTCTGTTGTTGGTCACATGATCTCTGCTGGGCAGCAGCCGAAGTTACTGCATTCTTTTCCCCAGGGTGGAGGGGGAGGCAAAGGCTGCAGAATCTCAGCAGCCAGGCCAGGATTTAGCTGTGACAGGATCTCTGCTGCCAGGCCCGGTCGAGTGGGCCTTGCCCGGCCCAGCCCGGCCCGGCCGTGCAGAGNGCCAGGCCCGGTCGAGTGGGCCTTGCCCGGCCCAGCCCGGCCCGGCCGTGCAGAGCTGTCAGGGCCCAATCGAGAGGGCCTGGCCCAGCCTGGGCCCAGTCAGCCCGGCCGGGCCACACAGGCTCTGCTGTTGCCTGTTGAAAAGCCAGAAGCAAGAGAGCAAGTCTCAGGCTTCTCCTTTCTTAAATGCTAAATCACAGAGGCGTATCCAGCTTTATAGAGTGGTTACACAGAGTGTCTATGTTAAAACTAGCCAGTCAATTGGTTCTCCAGGCCTGCAGGAAGGTGTATCTGCAGGAAGCTGTAAAAATCCTTGCAGGTAAAAAATTACTTTTTCAACCCACGACACCCTGTCCTCAGATCCACTGGCACAGAGCTGTTGCAGGGGAGCTGTGTCCTCAGGGGGTCCCCATGGGCTGGGCAGTCTCTTCCCCACCCACAGCCCCACCAGTGCCACCTTGTCACCATGGTGTCACCTCTGACCCTGTGACTGAACCTTCCTCAGGGGCAAAGCAAAGGGATTCAGAGCATAATGCAAACATGTCAAATCCATGGGGATGGGGACCAGTGGGCCTGAAGCCACAGGATCCTGCCGGAGTGGCTCTCATTAATTCCAGCTGCTTTTTAAGCAGCTAGAAAGCAAAGAGAACTGGGGAAGGTGAGGCTGGCCATGGCAGGGGACAGTGCGGGGACACTGATGGGAACCCGAGCTGCTCCAGGCTGGGGGAGAGGGAGGATAACATGCTGTGGTCCTCTTACCCCTCTTCCCCTCTTAATGCCTCCTACTCCCTCTCCAACTCCTATGTGACCCCATGGTGTGAGAGAGCCAGGCACTGCAGGGCTGTGTGTCCCTTTTGGGGATGGATCTGCCACCTCAGAGCCAGGAACCTGGAGCAGCTTATGGCCCCTTGGTGGGATTTGGCTTGGGGGAGAGCAGCAGAGCCAGCTGGGGCAGTCCTGGAAGCTTCTGCATGGTGCTCCAGGGAAGAGGTGGGCTGAGCTGGGCATGGACCTGGCCATGGCCATTGCATTAGAGGAGGGACACAGCCTGGAGCAGGGGTGCAGCACAGAGAGGGGGTCACAGCATGGAGTGAGGGTGACAGCCTGGTGAGGGAGGAGTCACAACCCATAGCAGGGGCTTAGCCCCTCAAGGGTCACAGGCATGGACAATGTTCCTGGGTGAGGCTTCCCACAGGGCTGAGACCCCCCAACCCTGGCTGCCACATGTCCCTGTTCCAACTACTCCATCTGTCATAAACAAGTGACTCGCAGCTCAGTAGTGACAGCTCTTTATTGCAAGGACAGGACAGTTAAGGGTGGAGGGCTCGTCGGAGGGATGGTGCTTGCCCGAGGAGCTCCTCCTAGGAAGGCGCTGGAGAGGAGGCAGTCTGCTTCGCAGGCTGGGTCTTCTTCCTCACTGGGAGTGACGATCCAAAGACCTTGATCAGGGCTTGGGCTCCTCCTTTTGTAGTGTCCCTGGCCAGCCCTGATTGGTGCGCTTTGGATCCCTTCAGGGATTGGTCAGTTTGAAATTGGGGCTTGTGATTGGCTCGGCTCGCTAGGGGTGTGGTCTGCGTTTGACAAAATTTCTTGGTGGAAGGTTCTGGGGCCTCTCTGGCCAGCGCCTTCTTAGGTAATTTAATCCAATGCAATTTAATACAGTCATGCATTTCAATACAACTCCAACAATAATTATAACTACCTTGAACAGAAATGTACAACAACCATATAATCATTACATTCATAACAAGCATAACAGTATAACTAATAATCGGGTAAGTTTAACAGGGGACAACTTTTTAATAAAGGTAGGTGTGGAGTAGCGAACTTTATGAGGTAAAGCAGGTGGGGGTACAGGTAGGTAACTTGGGCAAAGGTGGGTAGGGGTAGATATAACAGGTAAGTCCTTTAGAAAAGATAAGTACAGCAACATTTATTACACATCCACTGCCATGTCCTTGTCCCAACTCCTCCAAATGCTGCCATGTTTCTTTCCCAGCTCCATCCTCTGCCACTGTCCCTGTACCAACTCTTTTATCTACTGACAAGTGTCCCTGTCACAACTCCTCCATTCATTCCTGTGTCCCTGCTCCAACTCCTCCACCATGCTGTGTCCCTGTGCTATCTGAGCATGGCCTTGTTGCTGTCCCTGTTGCTGCCACATCACCATGTCCCCATGCAGTGACCCATGGGCTCAGTGGGTGCCATGGTCACAACACAGCCTCTGCGTCCCTATGCCTGCTGGCCAGAAAGGGCAAGTCTGGAGGAGGGATCTGCTGCATTTAAGCCCATAGTCCAACCACACCTTTAAACATTGCCCCAGTCCTGCTTCAAGCCCAGAAGCCTTTCAGGGTCTGTGGGACCAAGCTGACACCTCCAGGCAGCCACAATGCCCAGGCTACTCCCACTCTGCTGGTCCCAGGTGGCTTTTGCCCACCTGCCACACCCAGGTGCTCACATCGGGTTAGCTGCCAACACACCGGGTTAGCTGCCAACACGGGTCCAAGGCTAAGACCATCCCTGCTTAGGATGTCCTGGAGTGCCTGGTGCTTCCCTGTTCCACTGCCCACTGGGGAAAAGTTGGATGGGTGCCCAAACCACAGTGATTAGGGGGTAGGAGTGGACGAGGTGAGCAGGCAAAACATCCATGCACAGCTAAGGTACATCCTGTGAGATCTTCTGAGCCTCCCTGGGCCCCCCAGGGTTCTGCTTGCCAGGGATGCCCCTAAACTGCCTTATTTCACCCCACGGACCAACCAGCTCCCTCCCCTGCCAGTACTGCCAGGATCAAAGTCTAGTTTTATTATTTTTATTTGGCTGAGTGAGGGTGGTACCACTGCACCCCCCACCCAGGGCTTTGGGGGGCCATGAGGTCCCCCCAGCTCCACGGTCATAATGCAGGGACACACTTTATGCCCCGATAAATGGCGCTTCTTCTTTCCAGGCCATGATTCAGGCAGGGCTGGGCTGGGGGCTCCTGCCAGTGCATGAGGGAGTCTCCTGGAGCGAAAGGGTGGACCCCAGACTGGGGTGTGGGGATCCGATTGCCTCACACTGCAGCAGGGCAGCAGCAGCCATGAGGCGGGGTGGGCTGGCACAGAGGGGTGGAGGGGGGTCACTGGTCACTCCCTGCTGGCCCTGGGGGAGGCTGTGCGGGGGCGGGGAGGGGTCTAGGCAAGAGGGGCATGGCTTGGGACATGTGTGTGCCACATGTGCACAGTGGTGTCCGGGGAACCAGGCTGTGTGTCTGTGGTGTAGTGTGGACATGGCTGGTCTACCTGGTGTGTGTTTCGTCCCCGCCCCCGAGAATAATGAAGAAAACTCCAAGCAACCCCAGCAGGAGCATTCTGGGACTCTCACAATTGAACATGTCAAAGTACTTTTCAAAATTGTGTAATATCTTGCAATGGATTGTCAGAAGTCAAGTGAGCTACATTCAGGCTTGTCTTACAGCCTAAGGAAAACCAAATAAACTCCATTTTCCTAGTCCAGACACAGGAAGACCATTTTCCCCAGATGATCGAAGTCCAAAGTCTGGGAAAGAAGAGGGGGAAAGTGCATCTCTCTTGGCTGCTCTTACACACCGCTGTCAACAGATCAAAAATCCAGTGAACTTGACTGCTGCACAGACAAGTGAACAGCAAACAATCTGGGAATACAGGGCTAGGACCAGAGAACAGTGCAACCAAAGGACATGAGAGAGTAAGAGGGAGGAAAAGCACAGGGTGGGGGGAAGAACACTTGAGGACAGGAGCATGGCATCTCAGGAAAAAGGAAAAGAGTGTGTGACTTTATCACAAAAAAAGAGGTTTGCTGGAGGGAGGAGTGTGGAAGGAGAGTAGTTGCAAGACTAAAGAAGGAAAATGAGAATAGTTTGACCCAGTCAGTGCTCAGGATCCTCATTATGCCTCAGCTGGCTCAAAGTTTTTAACTAACTTCCCTTCTGAAGAGGTTCTCACACCAAGAAGCCCTCCGTAGTCTATTGCACCTGAAGTTTATATCGATACAAGACTTTGAAGGAATGGTGTAGAAATGCAAGAACAACAAGTGACAGAGTAATGGGAAGGTAAATCTTCATGTCCTGTTCACAGATGCCTGGCACAGGGAGGTGAACTGCAGAGCCATCCTAAAGCTAGAGGAAAAAGAAGCAATATTGCCACATATTGAGATATGTAGGACAGAGAGCACCCAGGATCTTATTCGCATAAGAGATTTGATAATCAGGATGCCTTGGCAAGAGCAAACAGAGCTGTGAAGAGTTAATCAAGATAACTGAAGGCTTCCTGGAAGGAGAAAATCACATCAACTTCTGCCAGCAAGATCTGTATCTAAAATGCATAAGTTTGTTAACCCAATCTTGTAGTGGAAAATTATTAATCTTCCTAGAATAGTATATAAACGTGTGTAGTCCACAATAAATTCAGATTCTGACCACGAGTCAGTCTCTCCATCTCTCTTCATCGCTGAGACCCACAAAGCAGTTTACCACCAGAGGGAGAAAGTTCATCCTTTGAACTGCTAGCCAGTGACAGGTAACAGAACGAGGCAAAATTACCTCTACCCCAGCTGAAACGTGGACATCCTCACCAGAATTAGGCACTTGATGTGAGCCTGAACAGACCTGAAATACAGCAGAGAAGATTTCTATCAATTTCCTAGGACTTAAAAAGCCTAAGCTTAAAAAAACATGTATCAAACCACTGTTTCTTCTTTTAGGTAATCAAACTGTCACTCTGACATGCTGCATTGCCTCCATAATGTCTTGCTTTGTATAAAATTAGAGGCAGGAGTCTGTAACTACATTCATAGTTCCCGAACACATTTAGTTTACATTGCCAGGTGCTGAGGCCAGTTGGCGCAAAACAATTTGCTCAACAGCTTCAACAGCTTCAAAAACTACATCTAATTTACTGTTGGGGAGTGGTCCCAGGACACCTTCACTTGGAAACTTTGTCTGGAAATCATTTGCAAGAACACTACTTGGCACAGAGTGAGTGCAGCAGGGACCTGTACCTGGTCAGGTACGGAGAGGCTGTGCTGCACATGGCTTGTGTGAGAGCTGCCACTGCTCCAGTGTCAGAGCAAAGTTCAAGAGTTGCTGATGTAATTCCATTTTTCTTGGCCTTTCTATCCAAGTGTCTGGTTTTTCACATTTCTGAGACCTCTTGGAGTGAGCTCACAGCTACAGGAACTGCAGAAGGAATTGTCTATGGAAATCTTATAGAGAACGAGCACTGGCAGACCAGTGCACAGAAAGCCAACACTGTGCTGGGCTGATCCCCCAGCATGGGCAGTAGGTAAAGGAGGGGATTCTGCCCCTCTGCTCTACTCAGGTGAGCCCCCACCTGCAGAGCTGCCTCCAGCTCTGGGGTCCCAGCACAGGAAGGATGTGGAGCTGCTGGAGCGAGTCCAGAGGAGGCCATGGAGATGCTCCGAGGGCTGGAGCCCCCCTGCTCTGGAGCCAGACTGGGAGAGCTGGGGGTGTTCACCTGGAGAAGAGAAGGCTCTGGGGAGACCTTAGACCCTCTTCCAGGGTCTAAAGGGGCTCCAACAAAGCTGGAGAGGGACTTTGGACAAGTGTCTAGAGTGCCAGGACAAGGGGGAATGGTTTTCTGCTGCCAGAGGGCAGGGTTAGATGGGATATTGGGAAGAAATTTTTCCCTGTGAGGGTGGTGAGGCCCTCACAGGTTGCCCAGAGAACCTGTGACTACCCCATCCCTGGAAGTGTCCAGGGGTTTGAAACAAGCTGGTCTATTGGAAGGTGTCCCTGCCCATGGCAAAGAGGTGGAATGGGTTGACCTTTAAGGTCCCTCCCAGCCCAAAGCAGTTTGTGAGTCTTTGAACTCTATGGAATATGGCATAACCTGAAGCACAGAGCAGTTTCTTTCACACAGATGTGAACAAGAGTGTTATATGACCTGAGGGACTAGAGAAAAAAACCTGAAGAAAATTACTACCACCTTTGCCTGTTATCTGCAAAACAGAAAACAGTTCTGTTTTACAATGGTGAGTTATTCTCAGGTTCTGTGAATTGGCAGAAATCAGTGGAAAGTGTGTTCCCTTCCAAGGAAAACCCAGTGCACTTTCCAAAAATACTCCCAGAATTTTGCATATCTGTAGTGGTTTGTCACACAGAGAATTTTTGAGGAATATATGGGAATAGAATTGTGTGTGAGGGAGAGACTGAGATAACATCACAGGGAGGGTTAAGTCCCTTCCGACACTCTCATTTCCTTATTAGCACAATTACCCATACCACTCCATTTGGCAGCTGCTTGTTGTTAAGTAAACACACATTCCCATCAGATAAATACACTTTGGTGTCATAAACTTACACAGCCATCACATAGAGCTTCACTTCTAGCGTCCTCTTGTCTCCCGTACAGATGGTGAAACCTGAAATAAAACATGAGGTTTGCTCCCAAGAGCCATCAACAGCAACTTGGTACCATGGTTTTCATTAAAAATGCAACTCTATTTTTTAAAATTGTTAATCTGGGGATTAATAGTAGAAGCACTCCTAAATTGGCTTGGAAACCTGAAAGTTGTGTTAGGCTTTGTCCCAGAGCAATGAGAGTGGCAGCAATGCTGATTTCTGTAACAGACACATCTTCCTGTTGCCAGATCCCAGATTTCAGTGAGGAACAGAGGACAGGCACAAGGCAGTGGCAGCAATAGTCACTGTGAACTCTTCTGGGCGGGAACCAGGGACTGAAGCAGAAGCGTTCTCATTCTTCATCCTCTAAGCATCCAAATCATTTGACAACTAATTCCTGAATCCAAACACTCCATGATGAAAAAAACAGCAAACATGCCAGAGAAGTGGCATGAAGGCAATCCTGACATAGGCATTCCCAGCTCCGGGGCCCACTTCTGTTAGTCTGCAGTTGAGTTAACTTCTGTGATTTAGAGAGAAGCCCAAGTGGAGAAATGTCAACTTCAGTTTTCAAATCACTGCATTTGAAAATATGCAAGCTATTTCTGTCTTAAGACTGAGCTGTCCACTGCCAATGGGATGGATGCAGTTACAAAGGAAGAGTATATTCCCAAAGAAAAAGGAAACATAAGGGATTTATAATTTAGCTTATAATTTACTTACTTTGTCTAAAAATCCAGCTTCTACAACACAGTGCAATTAGGAAGAGCAAATGGGCTCACATATGAACATCCTTGTTGTTGTGCAGGAATTCTCTCATGATTTTCATTTTATCAAAAAAGAATACGGATGTACTCAGAGCACCCAAGCAACTACTCAGGGAAGTTGAAGCATTTGGAGAAACTTGGAATCAGGCTCCAAAATGTCCTGTTTACCTTTACAGTCTCTTTTACAACAAATTGAATTGGTCATACCTGGGAAAGAGGATGGAGACACATGGGGAGATCATATCCAGCTGGAACTCTGTGTCGAAGGGGACTCTGATGAACAAAGAGAGGAATGTGCTGTGCCAGACACACAGCTTGCACAGTGCCCATCCTCACCACTGAACTGCTGAAGACCCCCGAGGTGCTGTAACACAGTGACAGCCATGTTCAAAGTCATAATGTTTACGGGCAAGTTCTAATTCTGTAAAAGCAACTGACTGTCCCTCAGCTGATGGTCCCTCTACTCCAGGTTTTGGTGTTGACACCAGTCAACAGTAAGAGCTCAGGAAAAAGCCCTCCTGTTCTGACTGTACAGCCCTGTGTCCTGCTGCCCAGCACAGGCAGGACAACAGCCCCTCAGCCCCAACCTCTGTTAGATTTGCAGCAGTCTCTTGGACTGCTGGGCCATTAAACCAGGTGAGAACTTCGTGTCTCACAGCCACAGCCATGCCCATTCCCCCACGGGAAGACCCTGACCTCAGGATTTGGGTTTTTTTTCAAGATGGTCCCTTCTGCTCTCCAAACCTTCCGTAGCTCAGGAAAATGCAGCTCCAGTGCCTAAAGGGGTTCCAACAAAACTGGAGATGGACTTTGGACAA
>WEKY01046649.1:7449-21148 GCA_013390045.1 Picathartes gymnocephalus
GAATCTGGCCGGCCGGCTGGGCACCCGCAGCGAGCCAGGGAGGGAGGGAGGGAGGGAGGGAAGGAAGGAAGGAAGGAAGGGCGAGAAAAAATCGCAAAGATCCACGCAGAGAACAACGGCAAAAAATAGCGACAAAAAAAGCCCCCGTGCCTACCTTTGCCGGGGGCCAGAGGGCAGATCCCGGAGCGGTTGGGGTCCGTGGCTGTTCCCTTCTTTATGAAATGTTCGGCTCAGCCGGTGCTATTTGCATTCTTTCATTAGCACCTGTTTCAAGTAAGGAAGGAGAAAGCTCATTGCGAGATCAGCTTCCTCTCCGAATAAATTATTAAAAAATAAAAAAAAAAAAAAATAGAGAGAGAGATGCACGCTGCCAAATAATAATAACGCTAATAAAAATCAAAAAAATACCACATGGATATTAAAGCCCAAAGTAGGCAGTTTAATAATGGGAGGTCTTGCAGGTTGTGAGCATGCTCCAGCCGGAACAAATCCTTCCTCTGTTATTCCTCTGAATAAAAATAAACCACGATCAAGAAACCCAAACGGAAGCTTCCTCCTAGAATCCCTGCTGCTGAAAAATATGTAATAAATTCAGCCCGAAGACGCAGACTCTAATCAGCAGCTGTTTTCTGGATCCAAAGCCAGCCAAAGCCTCTCTTGTCTTTTCCCACTATGAGTCGAGGCCTTTTTGAAAAGGGTTTTAACCTTTTAAAGACACAGCGCACCAATTATCACTTCTGGAGGACTGTCACTCACGGCGCAGGGAAATTAATAAAGCGGCAGCGGTGGCACAGCCGGAGCACGGGGAGGTGTGGTTTGCCCTCCCGGGGTTGCCTCGGGAATATTATTGTATGATTATTATTTTTAATCGGACCCCCTCCCCTTCGGGGAAATAATAATAATAATAATAAAGTGTGAACTCGCCAGCCGGCTCTGGGATAAATGCAAAGTCATTATAAAAAGGAGCAGCTGCTGGATGCCATTCCCGGAGTTCTGCCGTGGCTCCTTAGCGGGGGTAAATTTGTCGCGAGTGAATTTTCGGGATTAACAGTTTCCAGGCCGGCCGGGGCTGGGAGAGGGTTAACGCCAGGCACAGAGCAGCTCTGTCAAGTGCTTCCCATCAAACTGAGGACCAGGCTGCGAAGTTTGAACCGAGCAGCTCTGGCACAGCAACACCGCGTCCTTCCAGGGCTGGCATTCCGGGTTTTTAGCAAACCCGGCCAAACCCCCCCCCCCTCCAAAAAGAAAGAAGCTCAGCCCTCCGCTAAGCAGCGCCGGTGGCCCCGTGTGTGGCACAGCTCGCCGGGGACAGCGCCGAGCCAGCAGCTCTGGGGCGGGGGACAGATCCCCCCAAAGCTGCGTGGCCCCAGGGCAGCGTCCCCCGGTGTGGTGGCACCGTGCCCGGCCCACCTGGGTGGCGGTGGCATCCTCCCGGTCACTGCTCGGGGCCATCCCCGGGGTGCTGCGGCTCCGCCGGCCGCGCTCGCCTCCGGCCAGGCTGTGCGCAGCCCCCGGCATGCGAGCCAGCGGCTCTCCCGCCCTCTCCCCCTCCTCCTCCTCCTCCCGAAATCATCATATTTCATGTGTGGCTGCTCCAGCCCCGCCAATTGGCCGGGCACTGGCGGGCGGAAATGTCAGCGGCAGCCCCGCATCGCTGCCCCCGCCCCGGGACCACCGGGTCCCCGCGCTGCCAGCACGGCCGGGGCGGAGGGGAGTGCGGGCAGAGGGCTTCGGGTGCGGGCGGAGGGGTCTCTGCCCCTCTGGCTCGGCTCCGGAGGGATGGAGCTGCCAGCAGCTTGACCTTGAGCCGCGCGGGAGCGGCGGCTGCCAGCGAGGAGCGCTTTTCTGCGGCCCAGGGAGAGCCGGCACATCTGCCCCGCTCCGGGAACCGCCCGCCCGCACCCTCTGCCCGGACACAGCGCAGCCACCGGGGCTGCTCGGGGGGGGTGAGCCCCGGGAAATGGAGCGTTCCTGGCCTTTCCACCCATTTTCAAGGCGTTTGTTTGCAGTTTCTCCCTTACTCCCAGAGCTTTCTAACAAGATGTGTCAGTGTTTTCTTTATCCTTTTAATAGCTGGGATTTGGAAATAGGGGCTTGCCTGAAGCTCCCCTGGAAGTGTCCAAGGCCAGGTTGCATGGGGCTGGGAGCAGCCTGGAACAGTGGAAGGTGTCCCTGCCCAAGGGATGGAACAGGATGGGCTTCAAGGTCCTTCCCAACCCAAACCAGTCTGGGATTCTGGGATTCCGTCCCCAACTCAAGTGGGAAGGCAGCCCAAGACTGCTCATCTGAGCATCTTCCTTCTCTGAGCAGGTGAGAAAACAAAAAGAAACCCAAAAATCCTTTAGAAAGGAAGCAATGGAATGGCAGAATGGAACAATCCTGAGTAAAACCAGCATCCACTGCCTCTGCAAACACCCGGGAATGGAAGGTGAACAATGGAAAATGTTCTGAGGAGCAATGGAGCTGCCTCGGCCTGCCGGGCTCTCCAGGAGTGCAAGGAACAGGGGAAACACGACAGCCAAAAGCCAACTTTTATTTCCTGGCTGCTTACAGAAGGGTTTAAAAAAAAAAAAAAATTTGCATTGTCACAGAAACGAAAGAGGATTTGAGTGTGGCACTGGTGGCACAAATCCGCTTAGGGAACCTGCAGCTCCCTGCTGATCGGGGAAAAACTCCGTGGGAAATGGGCAACAGATGGGATGGAAGAGTGAGAGCTCCGAAGCTTCCTCATCTGTCCATGTGAGGAGCAGCCTGGAGCCCAAACCTCATCAGCAGGAGGATCCTCCTGCAAGGGGAGCCTGCTGGTCACCACTGCCACCATCGCCAGTGTCCCCCAGGTCCAGGCAGTGCTGTGGCACAGCAGAGCCCATCACCACTGTGTGTCACTGTAGGCATTGAAACCGGAGAGGAGAAAGGAGAGAATCGGGCTGCTGAGCAAAAAAAAAAACCCAAAAAAACCCCACTGAGCAACAAAAAAACCAAAAAAAACCCAACCCCACAGAGCTCTTCATGTTGCTCTTCCTCTCCCAAATGCCGAGAGGAATTCCAAAACCAGGCATTCCATCATCTCCCCCAGCCTGGCTGTCACTGGGTGTGCAAGGTGCCACCCAGGAGAACCTGGGAGAGCTGACGGAGATGTTGGCGTGGTGTCACCACGGTGGCATTGGGGTCCCACCAGTGCCACCCACGGGAGCTTGGGTCCCCAAGTGCCACCAGGCTGTGCCACCCAGGCCTTGGTGGCCTTCATGGGCCTCAACTGCCACAGCCACAAGTGACAAGAGGAGCCGGGCACAGTTTGTGCAAGTGTCACAAGGTGGCATCTAAACCCTTACATGGCTGTTGGGAAAAGCAGAGTGACCATCAGCCCAGAACTGGGCAGAGTGACCATCAGCCCGTAACTGGGCAGCCAGAGTGACCATCAGCCCATAACTGGGCAAGCAGAATGACCATCACCTCATAACTGGGCAGTCAGAGTCACCATCACCCCATAATTGGGCAGTCAGAGTGACCATCACCCCAGAACTGGGCAGCCAGAGTGACCATCACTCCAGAACTGGGCAAGCAAAATGACCATCACCTCATAACTGGGCAGCCACAGTGACCATCACTCCAGAATTGGGCAGAGTGACCATCACCCCATAATTGGGCAGAGTGCCCATCACCCTATAACTGGGCAGAGTGACCATCACCCTATAACTGGGCAGAGTGACCATCAGCCCATAACTGGGCAGCCACAGTGACCATCACCCCATAACTGGGCAGAGTGACCATCACCTCAGAACTGGGCAGCCACTGTGACCATCACCCCATAACTGGGCAGTCAGTGTCACCATCACCCCATAATTGGGCAGTCAGAGTGACCATCACCCTATAACTATATAGTCAGAGTGACCACCACCCCAGAACTGGGCAAGCAGAATGACCATCACGCCATAACTGGGCAGCCAGAGTGACCATCATGCCATAACTGGGCAAGCAGAATGGCCATCACGCCATAACTGGGCAGCCAGAGTGACCATCACGCCATAACTGGGCAGTCAGAGTGACCATCACGCCATAACTGGGCAAGCAGAATGGCCATCACGCCATAACTGGGCAGCCACAGTGACCATCAGCCCGTAACTGAGGAACCAGAGCACACAGTCTCCAACCTCCTGCCCAAAATAAATCCACCCCGCTGCCCGAAACAAATCCCAGGAGATCTGAACAAGGAGATTTCCATTGGGAAAATGGACAATCAGCTGAAAATCCACCTGTGGGGGCTCTGTAGCTTCTCTGGGCCTCGTCAGCAGGCAGGAGCTCATCCAGGTTCCTGATCTGGGGACCTTGTCCCTCCAAACTGAGCCAAGCCCAGATCTGGTTTATCCCCTGTGAAAATTCAGTCAGAAGGCCCAAAACGGGCAGGAGTTCAAAGAGCTGAGCTCTGCTCTCCGTTCTTCTCTCCCAGACCATGACCATCCTGTCCTTCTCCACAAAAGGAATGAGTGGCAGGTGTTGAACAATTCTTCTCCTTCATTAGGATCCTTCAAACTTCCCTCTGGCCCCACACAATTTTTAGGAGTTTCTTCCCGCAAAAAAAAACATGGAGTAGAAGTTGGGCCAAAGCCACAAGCACCCGATTCACCCCTGAAAAGAGAAATTAATAAATTCATCCCCAAACCAAGCAGCTAATTAGGGTTTAGTCCTTTTTCTAAGTGCCACGTTGAGGTTGCTGGAAAACTGCATCCATCGATGATGATTTTTGCACCAATTCGCACTTTTTTCACCACTTTGGGGCTTTTCAGCAGCGACACAAATCCAGCTTTCCTCCAGCACGCCGAAACTTCCCCAGCAGTTCAGAAAAAGCCATAAATCAACCTCAGAAGCAAGGAGAGCTCCCTGGAAAGGCGCGAATTCCAGATTCTCCACATGCCCACAGCTGAGCGGGGCCTGGGAGCCCTGCGGGGACACTGCTCTCTCCTCGGAGGGGACGCACCGTGGCGGGGCTGTCTTGCCCCTCTCCGCCACAGACAGGCAATGCAGGGATGGAAGGGAAAACCCAGGGGCCGAAAGGCAAAGCCAGGGGTCACCTCTGGCACCAGAAGGGCTCAGGCCCCAGCTGGGAATCGACATCTTCGTCTGGAGGGAGAGATGGAAGAGACACTCTCGGCCGACAGGCGCTGTTTTACAAACTGTAGAAGGCACACGAGTTATCACAGGGGCAGAAGCCTTCTCCACACACACACCCTGAACGTGTGGGAGGCCTCTCCCCCGAGTTGTTCGGGTGCAAATTCCGCGGTTACATTCCTGGGGATTGAGGGAAAGCATCTCCACCACCGCCTGCATGGTGAGATACACTGAGTCCTAACTCCTATTATTTCTTGGCTGGCTGTAACATTAATGGTGCCTTTAACCCCACGCTGCATTCGCCTCCTCGTAGTTTCTCTTTTTGCCCTTATTCCTGTGCAGTATCAGCTTGTTTTAAGTCTGTTCGTTCTGTGTCTATTAAATCAATAATTCGATCTGTAACAGACCGAATCGGCCGTTATTAAAGACCTTGTGAGCGAGGGTGGCCTTTGGGGTGCTGGCCACCTCAATAAAGCCACTGCCTGCTGCCAGAGGCCTGGGCAAAAGGCAGGGACTGATCTAAAGCCCACATCCATTGGCAGCACAGCCCACAAGCCCCGAGTTGGATGATCAGCTGGGCTCCACGCTGGAGCTGGGACTGCTGGGAACAAGGAAAACCCTCCCGCTGCACGGCCCGGGCCAGCAGCTGGTTGGGATCGGTAAAAAGGAGGGACAGGAGGAGCGGGATGGACAGAAAATGAAGTGAAAGCTGCTTTTCCACCTTTTCCAGGCAGGATGTGCTGCTGGCACCCCCACGTTAGGTTTTAGAGGTCAGAGATATTCCCTCCACAGCTCGTTCCTCCTTCTTTTTCTCCCGTGAAAATGAATAACCAGGTGAAAAATCCACAGTGTGAAGGAGTGTTTGACACCTCCCTGCAGATGCTTTTCCTGGGACAACACCAACTCTGGGGGGAAGGACGTGGGTGGAGGGGGCAGTTTAGGGCTCGTTTAAATCTCTGGAATATTTCCAACAGGCAGCCTTGCCTCTTTCCCCAGGATCCATCCCTAACGTGCAGAGCACAGCAGGATCAGGCTGATCCTTCCATGGCAAATCCGACTTTTAATGGGCATTCTCCTGTTAGGAATTCCGACTTTCAGTGGGGTTTCTCCTGTGAGGAACGACAGGGAGCCACGGGAACACCGCGGGTTTGGCCTTTTCCCTTCTAAAGCACCCCTCAAACCTGCCCAGCAAGAAGCAGGAGCCGCATTTCCTTTTAATTGCTGCTCCAGGAATGTTCTCGGGAGCAAAAAGCCGAAGGATGGGTTCATTTCGCTGCTCCTCTTCCTGCACTTCTTCAATCAGCAGCAAAGACACCAAGGCCAGGCCTGGCTTTGGGTGCAGTTCCCCTCCAGCCTTCCTGGGACCTCCCCCGGCCCCACTGCTCTGATGCCTGGTGCCACAGAGCTTTGGGATCACACTCCGGAGCTCGGGAAGATGCAGAGGACAACAGGAGAGGGAAAAGGGGATGGGAAAAGCAGGGAACAGCCCACAGACAGGGCTGGGAGTGCTCTCGGGGCCCTGAGAGGCTCTGCCCAAACCCGGTGGGTGCCGATCCGTCTCCTCCCAGTGCTGGAATGGGGTTGCACTGGAGCAGGCTGGGAAGATCCAGCTGCTGAGGAGCTCCTGGGTGCTGTTCAGGGCTGGATTTTGGGAGCTGCTGCCTCCTGAACAGCCAGGTCCCTGATGGAAAAGTGGCATGTGCCATTGGAGTCTCTCTTGGAAATTACAAAAGACCCCAAACCCTTGCTCAGTGACAAAAATTACCAGAGCTGGTGGTTTATGGAGTCTGTGGGGGTGGAGGGCTCTGTCTCCCATTCCCATCGCTGATCCCTGTCCCCAGCCTGTCCTCAGGGGTGTCCCAGCATCACCAGGAGCTCTGAGAGGGGCTGAGATGCTGCACAGGGGAAGGTTTATCATGGAATCATGGAATGGTTTGGGTTGGAATCCCATCCAGTGCCACCCCTGCCATGGGCAGGGACACCTGCCCCTGTCCCAGGCTGCTCCAGCCTGGCCTTGGGCACTGCCAGGGATCCAGGGAAAGGCACATTTCCCCTGGACAGCTCTGCCTGGTTCATTTTGTTCGAAGGAGGCCCAGTTTAACAAGGGGAAATGAGGAACACTCAGCAAACCAGAGCCCCCTTGGTACCAACCTCTCTTTCTTTTGTACAACTCACTGCTTTGTTCCTTTTCCCTGCTGTCCCTTCCCAGGATGGGCACTCTCTGTGACAGCAAACTGTATCCCACACTTGGGAACGGGATTCCCATTCCATCATCTGCCCTGATTCTAAGATGCAGATCCCTAAGTTCACCTGCCCACCCAGAATGAACATTTACTAACTGCTCAGAGATGAGCCAGCCTCTGGAAATGTTTGCATGATTACTTCTGTGCTCCAAAGTTACCATCTAATACCAAGGGATGGGCAAAGCACAACAAGATCAAGGTTCAGATTAGACAACCGGGAGATTTAGGAGAGTTTTTTCCTGTTGAATTTTCCCTGAGCCCACGACCTTCTCAGGTCAGACACATTCTTACCCCGTTAAGTAAAAACCGGTATAAAACCCCCCAATTGATATATAAATATCAATTTATAAGATAAAGAAGGAGATAAAACAGAGCAAGGACAGCCAGGAAAGTTTTGATGCAGTCCCTACACTGCAAGATTTGGCCTCTCAGATCTGTCCCCTGGTGACGTTCAGGGAAAGAGCTTTAAGTCCCCAAACTCCATGAGGCCGTGGCTGCCAGGTGTTCATGGATCCCCCAATTCCAGGGGGTTTACGGATCCCCCATCTCCAGGGTGTTCATGGACCCTTCATCTTGGGGATTTTTATGGATCCCTCATATCCAGGGTGTTCATGGATCCCCCATCTCCAGGGTGTTCCCGAATCTCTCATCTCTGAGGTGTTCATGGATCCCCCATCTCCAGGGGGTGTTCATGGATCCCCCATCTCCGGTGTGTTCATGGACCCCCATCTCCAGGGTTTTTATGGATCCCACATTTCAGGGGTGTTTATGAATCCCCCATCTCCAAGGGGTTCATGGATCCCCCATCTCCAGAGTTTTTATGGATCCCCCATCTCTGGTGTGTTCATGGATCCCGCGTCTCAGGGGTGTTCATGGATCCCCCATCTCCGGTGTGTTCGTGGATCCCCCATCTCCGGGGTTTTTATGGATCCCTCATCTCAGGGGTGTCCATGGATCCCCCATCTCCGGTGTGTTCATGGATCCCCCATCTCCGGTGTGTTCATGGATCCCCCATCTCGGGCGGGGGGTTCATGGATCCCCCATCTCCAGGGGGTTCATGGATCCCCCATCTCAGGGGTGTCCATGGATCCCCCATCTCCAGGGGGTTCATGGGTCTCTCATCTTGGGGGTTTTTATGGATCCCCCATCTCAGGGGTGTCCATGGATCCCCCATCTCCAGGGGGTTCATGGATCCCCCATCTCAGGGGTGTCCATGCATCCCCCATCTCCAGGGCATTCATGGGTCTCTCATCTTGGGGGTTTTTATGGATCCCCCATCTCCAGGGTGTCCATGGTCCCCTCCTCTCTGCTGTCTCCCCACGGTTCTGCTGCTGCTCAGGGCAGGTTCCGGGGCTCTCCAGCTCTCCCAGCTGCCCCGGGGCTTTGGGGGGTCTCAGCTGGCAGGAGGGGAGGGAGGAGAGGAAGCAGCTCCTTCCCAAGGAACGATTGCTCGAGGTCTCACTCCACCATTTGGACTTTGGCGGGTCCCACCGCGATTCTGCTCCCGCCCCACCGCAGTCCTGGCTCAGCTGTAGGACGGGCTTTGCTCACGGCTCGGTTTCCCCTCCCTTCATTCGAACCCTTGTCCTCACCAGGGAATGCTCTCTAATTCCTGCGTTATCCCCCTGCAGCATCCCCATTAAACCGACCGCAGACAGCAACCTCGAGCCATTCCGAGCAGGAAGCGGCGTAATCTGCCGTGCATTAAGGGTCTAAAAAAACCCTGCCTAATGTTCCAGGAGTCTCAAGCTGTTAAGCCACTGCTTAACTCCGGTAATTCACCAGGAAGCCTCTCCCGTGGCACGGCCACCGAGTTGTTTTCATTTTCTAATGACGAGCACGTGACCCAGGCGTTTAATGAGTTCCCGAAATAACGCGACCCAAAGGCAAAATCCGAGAGGTTTGGCTGCCCAGGGAGGGGGGCGGAAAAAAAAAAAATCATCATTAAAAGAGTGAATGGGCAGAAGAATGAAATAAAGGCCGGGGGTGAGTGTAAAATCATTTAGGTGGAGTAGGGAGGGAGTTGCTTTCCTTTCTCAAGGGGAGTTCAGTGTGACAGGAGGCGCCTGGGGCTCTCCAGCCCTCTTCCCACTTCCCATCAGGAATTCCGATCCCAATCACCTTGGATTGGACTCAGTGAGGATTTAAAAGGAGCACCAGGAAAATCGCTGACTTTGGCACTGATGCCTCACTGTGTTATTCCAGGATTGTTCAAAAAGTCCAAGTGCAGGGATGGAGGGAGGAAATGGCGTGGGGAGAGAGAAGGAAAAGAGAGTGCAGGTTCTGTGAACTCCCTGCAGCAGGGAGGGTGGAAGACCACGGTGCCTCTTCCCACTTCTCATCAGGAATTCTGATCCCTCACCCTGGATTCGACTCAGTGAGGATTTAAAAGGAGAACCAGGAAAATCGCTGGCTTTGGCACCACTTTATGCCCTGTGAACATCAGAGCACACCCCAGATGTTATTTGTGTTATTCCTCATTGTGTTATTCCAGAATCGGCTCTTTACAAAGCCCCAGTGGAGGGATAGAGGGATCAGGATTCCTTAAATGGTGTGGAGAGAGAAGGAAAAAAGACTGCAGGTTCTAGGAACTCTCTGCTGCAGGCACCGGGCTGGATAATCACAGCCCCCCCTTCCCACTTCTCATCCTGCATCACCAGGAATTCTGATCCTTCCTCTTGGATTCAACCCAGGGAGGATTTAAAAGAAGGACCAGGAAAATCACTGACTTTGGGAGCCCTTTTCCCTGTGAATATCAAAGCACATCCCAGGTGTTACTGATGCCTCATTGTGTTATTCCAGGATTGTTCAAAAAGTCCAAGTGCAGGGATGGAGGGAGGAAATGGCGTGGGGAGAGAGAAGGAAAAGACTGCAGGTTCTAGGAACTCTCTGCTGCAGGCACCGGGCTGGATAATCACAGCCCCCCCTTCCCACTTCTCATCCTGCATCACCAGGAATTCTGATCCTTCCTCTTGGATTCAACCCAGGGAGGATTTAAAAGAAGGACCAGGAAAATCACTGACTTTGGGAGCCCTTTTCCCTGTGAATATCAAAGCACATCCCAGGTGTTACTGATGCCTCATTGTGTTATTCCAGGATTGTTCAAAAAGTCCAAGTGCAGGGATGGAGGGAGGAAATGGCGTGGGGAGAGAGAAGGAAAAGAGAGTGCAGGTTCTGTGAACTCCCTGCTGCAGGGAGGGTGGAAAACCATGGTCCCATAACCCAGCTGGGCCTGGAATTACCATGGATCCCAAAGAGCCATCAGTCACCAAGGCAGATCCGGTTTTAAAATTCTGGAAAAGCTTGTGCTTTAAATAGTTTGGGGGTTCATTTTAAATCCAAGCAGGGGGGTGAGTTTATCTTCTACCCATCCTCCTCCCAGTCCAGCCTCCCGTGTCCCACTGCAGGAAAGCAGCAAAACCCTGGGACAGAAACTTCCTTTGGAGCAAGAGAGACCCAGGCAGTGCCGGAACCGCTCTGGGGTGTGGATGGGAATTCCAGCGGAAGAGCTGGACACGTTCCTGACACAGCAGCAAAGAGGGGCTGCTCGGGATTAGGAACAGGATCCTCACCAGGATTGGGAAGAGGATCGTCACCAGGATTGGGAACAGGATCCTCACTAGGGTTAGGAACAGGATCCTCATCAGGATGGGAAGAGGATCCTCACCAGGCTGGGAACAGGATCCTCACCAGGATTGGGAACAGGATCCTCACCAGGCTGGGAACAGGATCCTCACCAGGATTGGGAAGAGGATCGTCACCAGGATTGGGAACAGGATCCTCACTAGGGTTAGGAACAGGATCCTCATCAGGATGGGAAGAGGATCCTCACCAGGCTGGGAACAGGATCCTCACCAGGCTGGGAACAGGATCCTCACCAGGCTGGGAACAGGATCCTCACCAGGCTGGGAACAGGATCCTCACCAGGCTGGGAACAGGATCCTCACCAGGCTGGGAACAGGATCCTTACCAGGTTGGGAAGAGGATTTTCACCAGACTTGGGAACAGGATCCTCATTAGGTTTGGGAAGAAGGTCCTGATTAGGCTGGGAAGAGGATCCTCTCCCCAGGCTGGCGATCTGGGACACAGAACCTCTCTCCCCTGGCCTTGGGCCCTTGGCAGAGTGGCCCAGGAGTGACCTCTGGCCCTGCTCAGATCCTGCTCCCGTGGAGGTTTGGGTGTATCCAGGTGCCTCCCCCAGGAAGGACGCTTGGAAATTTTGGAGTCGCCCAGTAACCCCAAATCCGGAAGTTTGGGGAGTGGGTCAGAATCCCACCCTGAGGATGGTCCCTGGCTCAGGTTTTGCTCTGATCCCAGCCCAGGCTGGGCCTGCTGGAACAGAGAAAATGAGCTCAGCAGGAGCTGAGAGGCAGCCGCAGGTAGGAGCTCCAAAAACGGATTTTAAAATGTTGAATAAACACTGAGCTGGGAGGTCTGGCCAGAAATATTGATCATTTACACCAAAAAAAGCCATTGGACATTCTGTGGATCAAACCCTGGGACAATTCCAGGAAAGCTCTGGTGCCCGTGGCAGCTCCAGAGCTGTACTGGGACCAGTACAGGCCTCATCTCCATCCCAGTGATGGATTTGGGATCAACATCTGATCCCAGGACACCCTCCCTGCACAGCCAGGCCTGGCTTAGGACTCCCCCAAATTCCATTTTCATATATAAATACCTCCACGCATTTCATTTATTGGGATTTTTGGGGTTTTTTTTGGTTGGTTGATTGGATTTGATTTGTTGTTTTGGTTTTTTTTTAAACAGTAGAAAAGAAGAGCTAAGAAAACTTGTGATTATTCTTTTTTTAAGCTCAAAACCTGCCCAAAGATTTCATTTCAAATCGGGCTCGGGGAAAGTAAATTATATTTTGGCCAAAGGCCAAGTCCTGAATTTCTAATTAATTGAATCAAACTTTTTCATAGTGGAACCCTTGATAATTCCTATAAGCAATTTCCCTGGAAAGGCGGTCGGGGAGAGCCCTGCACCAAATCAGACAGAAATGAGCAGGGAGTTCAAAGGATTTGTTCTCATTAACCCTGGAGAAAATGAGTTCAGCCAGGAGCTGAGCGGCAGCCGCAGGTAGGAGCTCCAAAAATGGATTTTAAAAGGTTGAATAAATATTGAGCTGGGAGACTTGACCAGAAATATTGATTATTTACACCAAAAAAATGTGCATTTGAGATTGACACCAAGCAGTGGCCAGCACACAGGAGAATTCAAGCGTGGAAGAATTTGGATCTCTATTAAACCAACTGATTAAAACTGGAATTAAGAGCCCAGCTTGCCTAAAACCAGGCCTGTTTTTATCAGTCTCAGCAGCTGGGCCAGCGAAAAACGTGGCCAGTCCTTAGGAGCTCCTTTACTTCCTGGGGATGGGATAACAAAATCCCACGTCTCTGGTACACGCCAGGAACGGACATTTAGAATAAATAATAGTAATCCACGTTATTCCTGATTTTAGCAGGGAATAACTGTTTGATTTCCAGCTAAACAGCTCCTGTGGAAGCAGAAATTAAGGAAATTAATGGAAATATCCATTGCAGGAATAATTAATTGGTTAAAGAGCTCAAGAGCATCACGCTCGGGGGACTCAGGGGTGAGGGGGAGAAATTCTCTGCCCTGTCCTGGAGAGGTCCCACTGCTCCTCCCACTCCCAAAAAATATCCCAGGGCACCCGTTCCATCAAATTTTGGGACGGACTTCCTTCTGTCACAGGATCCTCCAGCTGGGATCTGTCTCAGTGGTGCTGTTTTATCACAAAATGTTCTGTTTTCTTTTATTCCCCTTTTCCTCATGCAGGGGGTGATCCTTCCTTTCCCAGGAACGCTGTCAGACCACGATTCCCAACTCCTGAAGGGTGGGATGGAGCAGCAGCCCCCGGAGGGGCCCGGGAGAGCAGGAAATTGGGAATTAGTGCCCCCCGCTTGCCCAGGGGCATTCCCAGTCCCAGGTGCCTCATGGGAATAATGAATTATTTAAATTTAGCCACGAAATTAACAATAAAACCATGAAAATTGTAAAAGACACCTTTGATTCAAGGGAAAATCTCTTCTTAAAAAAACCAAAAAACCCCTCTGTTTCTATAAGCATAAGGATGGGAACAGAGAGGATTCATTTCTTTAATATTGGATGTAAAATTAGCAGGAGTTTGCGCTTTGGAAAAAGAGGAGGTGGTGGAAAATGATGGAGGAAAGCTCCAGACTAAGTGAATTAAATCTCTCTCTGAAGATGCAAGAAATTAGCAGAGAAAAAGCAAAGAAAGACAAAAATAAAAGGACCCCAAAGAAAGATGGATCTCAAGGATTGGGGAACAATAACAAAGTTTAAAAATATATAAAAATATATAA
>WEKY01046653.1:0-23221 GCA_013390045.1 Picathartes gymnocephalus
CAACCTGGGATAGTGGGAGGTGATAAATTTTTCCCAGTATGGATTTAAAGCCTTTTTCAATGCTGGAGAGTAACGTACGACATCAGTGCTTCACCCCGGACTGAATTCCGAGCAACATTTTCAGGTGTGCAGCCCTGTGGTGACCCCTGGAGCTGCAGAGAGCGCCTGGCTCTCACACAGCAGGCTGTGTGTCACGGGACAGCCACAAAAAAACACGTATTCAGCACAGCTCCAGAGGTGCCAGGAGCAAAGCACTTCCAGATGTGCATCCTCCCAGGTTTCCCCGGGCTCTCCAGGGCTGTTTTCAAAGTCCCAGTTGTGCCCTGCTCAGGGGGAGCTGGGCTGGGCTCTGCTGGCTCCTCTGTGCTGCCTCTCGGCACAGCACTGCCATGCTGACTGCTTTACAAGCCCCGTGTGATGCCCTCCGAGCTTCCTTTGTTGTTCTGCTCAGCCTCGCAAGAGCACAATTAACATTTTTAAGCCGTGGGTCACTCTGTTTTCCCCTTTCCTTTTGGTTCACGGGGCAGAAGGAAGGGCCACAATGGGCTCACTGAGGTTTCCAAAGTGGTGGAGCAAGGGGATGAGATAAATCTCTCCACTCCAATTAGGCTTTTTCCTCAGGAATTAAGTGGCTCCTCAGAGGTTTTTTCAAGTGTTCTGGAGTGCAGAGTGGAATAGGCAGATTTGTGCACTGACATTTCAGCGGGATTTGCTCTCTTTCAGGCTGCAGTTGCCTCATGGCAACCACCACCAGATTTTTTCACGGGCTGGGGAAGTTCCCAGGCTTTGTTTGCAGACCCATCCCTGTGTCCTGTAACGTCCTGCCCAGCCCAGGGACTGCGGTGCCAGCGTTTTGCCCCTCTTGTGTCCCCCACAAGGTGTCACAGCTGGAGCTGGGGGCAGGACAAGGCACTGACCCTGCTCTGCTCCCTCTCCTTCACTCCAGCTTGTCTGGAAAGGCTGGAATCCTGCACCCCTCCTTCAGTGTGATGGACTGAGAGCCCTGGCAGGGGATGGTGTTCTCCCCCCGGCTGCATAAATCCATGTTTTCCTTGGAGTGCAGGGTGGTGCTCAGCTCTGAGACCCCACACCAATAAGCGGGAGGGTTTCTGAGGGCTGGCAGTGCCCTCGGTGATTGCAGTGGTTGCTGTTACTCAACCCCAGCGTTTGTTTAGGTGTGAGATCAGGCTGGTTTTCAATGAAATCAGGGGGTTTAAAACACACTGGGTGATGCAGTGGTGTGAATTCCCTCGCACTGAGTACCCTCTGCCTTTTCCCATGCCCAGGGGTGTTCCTTTGAGGCAGCCAGGTGTTCAGTTGTGCATGCACAGTGCCACTGCCCTGGCTGCTCCCTCCTGCCCTGGTGGGGATCAGGGGACAGCTGGGAGTGCCCAGCATTGCAGAATGTCAGCAGAGACCCTTCTGGGGCATTGAAACATCCCTGAGAGGAGCCTGGGATAATAAGTGATGGAAGCATTTAGGTTGGAAAAGCCCTCTCAGACCACTAAGTCCAACCATTCCCCAGCAACCATTCCCCAGCCAAGACCACCACTCACCACGTCCCCAAGTGCCACATCCACACAGCTTTTAAATTCCTCCTGGGACTCCACAACTGCCCCGGGCAGTCCTTTTCTTCTTTCCCCAATATCCAATCTGAACCTCTGCTGGCAGAACTTGGAGTCATTTCCCTTTGTCCTATCTTTTATTATTTGGAAGAAGAGCCCGACCCCTCTCCTTGGCTGTCCCCTCCTGGCAGGCAGTTGTGCAGAGCCAGAAGATCCCCCCTGAGCCTCCTTTTTTCCAGGCTGAGCCCCTTCCCCAGCTCCCTCAGCCTCTCCTCATCCCACTCGTGCTCCAGGGTGGTTCAGCTGTTGGAAAACGGGCCAGGCCTGGCTGCTGACAGTGGCGTGGAAGAGGAAAAACAAATCCCAGACCATCCCCAGTTTCCCAGAACCTGATCCATAATTTATGGATCAGCTGCTGCTGCTGCTGCTGGTGAAGAGACAGAGCTGTCCTGCTCAGCACATTGCCCTGGCTGGCTGTCCCTCCGCAGGAGACATGGGAAGGACCCTCCGTGTCCCTCTGGACTGGCGGTTCTGAGCCAGGTGGCTGAGCAGTGCTGCTTCACCTCACGGGTTTGGTTTCTCCCCTCCTGTCCCAGGACCTGGAGAACGTTCAGATGCACCTGGAAGAAGTGAGGTTCTTTGATTTATTTGGCTACAGCGAGGAGGCAGGAGCCTGGCAGTGCTTCATGTGCAACAACCCCGAGAAGGCAACAGGTACAGGGGGTCCTGCCTCTGCCGCTGCTGGGCTGGGGTGGATGGAGTGAAGCTCACGGGGCATGGTGGGGAAAGAGGAAACCAGACTTTCCAGTTGCTATTTTAATTGGAATTCCCCATTAAACTCATCTTCAGCGAGAGATTTGGTGTGTGCTTAGAGGGACACAACCCCAAATCTGCACCATCGCTGACCCCTGGGGAGTGGGAGGGCTCTGCAGCCATCCTGCAGTGCCCAGATAAAGGAGTTGCATCTCCTGGACCACATCCCAGGCCCTCTGGAGCCCACCCAGGTGCCACAAGTCAGGGTAGGTTGGCACAGGAACAACACCTGGTTCCTGCCTTCTTCACTCTCAGAATTACTTGCTTTAATGTAATTTAATCCACAGTGCACATCTCTTTAGGGTTATAGTGATTAAGTATTATTAAGGCATAATGCTTCAACTGTGTTGGAAAAGGGGGTGAATGGAAAATAGGAAAAAACAGCCTTTTCCCCAGGTATAATCTCCTGGTGCCCTGCTTTTGAAGCTTTCTGGCACCCCAGTGTTTCAGATCAGTGCCCTGGCAGGCATAGGAACGTCTTGTTCTTCAATGCTTTCTGCCACTCTGTAAAAGTCTGACCACTCCTGGCCAAGAATTTTGACTATTTTGGCCGAGTGTTTGAATAATTGGCTGTTGCAGTGATTTATTTTAACAGTTAGTGGCTCTTCAGACTGTACCACGCCTGAATTCAGGGAGTCTTGCAGGAGTCTTGCAGCTGCTGCTGCAGGCCAGGCTGCCCCTGCTCATTCCATGGGTGTTTGAGCAGCTTCTCCTTCCCCATGGGACTCCAGGGCCAGAGAAGAAATCAAAACTTCACCTCCACAGCGGTCTCAGTGTGGTTTCCCCATCACATCAGTGATGTCAAGCTGAGGAAAACGAGCCTCTTGCTTAAAATGTCAAAGCTTAATGAAATAACTTCGGCCTGAACTTCCAAAGACATCTAACCAGTCCAGCCTTGCATCACTTTGCTCTCCTGGCTGTGCCTGTCCTTTTCATGAGCAATTGCTGTCTTTGTCCCAGTTTGAAAGGATTTTTGTGAGGCTCGTTGAGAGTATCGTGATTCGCTTCTCAGCTCCAAAGGCCTTTAGAAAAGCAAGAAAGCAAAGTGCTTGCCTGGGTCCTGTGAAAGCTGAGGAAAGGAACGAGGAAGAGGGAGCTCAGTGGAATAAAAATTTGCAGGGGGTGACAACTCCACTTTTGTATGGGTCCTGCAGAGCTGTGGCAGCTGGGAAGGGTCGTGGCAGTGGGAGACCCTGCAGGGTCCCTCTGCGTTTGTAAGATCTGCCACAAGAAAGATTTGGAGATCTCCTTGGATTGGTAAGGAATTTAAAGACTGTGAAACATCTTTTATTTTTCATTCCGGAGTGGGAAAGACCCTTTGAAATCTACAATACTTTTGAGAGACAAGAAAGCAATTTTTCTTCCTCTCAGCAATGCTGGTTAGCAACTGGATTCGTGCTGAAGAAGGAATTCAGAGGCAAATCCTTTTTCTATTATTGTCTGCTGGGTTTGGTTCATGTGGGCTTTTGTTGCATTTTTTGGATGCCGTGTTGCAAGATGCCATTTATCCTCCAGACTTGGGCAAACACTGCCTTAAAGCCCTGGCCTGGCCTTGGGATGGAATTCCCAGAGAAGCTGTGGCTGCCCTGGATCCCTGGAAATATCCAAGGCCAGGTTGGACAGGGTTTGGAGCAACCTGGGACAGTGGAAGGTGTCCCTAGGGTGGGATGAGATGATACTTAAGATCCTTTTCAACCCAAACTGTTCCATGATTCTGTGATCCCTGTTTGGCTGTAGCTGGGAGGGATTTTGGAGCTGGAAGCTGATCCTGTGTGGAAAGAACCAGTTAAGCTGAAGCAAAGAGGTTGATGCAACCATGGTGAAAATTAGAGAAAGTTTGACTCTGTCTCAGGCATTCTTCTGGTTCCACAGCCTGCCTTGTGCAAGCACACTTTTCCAGAAGTGCTGATAAATCATCCTGGATTGGCTTTTCCTGCCCTGGGGAGGAGCATTCCCACAAACCCTGCCACAGGCACAGAGGTGCCCTGGGCTCAGAGGGAGGAACAGCAGCTCACGCCGGTGCATTCCAACCGTGGCCACTCCAGCACAGCCACGAGGCACCTGGAATGCTGGAAAATGGGAGGATTCCTCCTGCTGGGACGAGCCGAGTGTCGGGAGCCTCATTCCAACACAACCCCCTGCACTGACAGCTCGACTTTATGAGATTTTCCACAAAACATTCCCCAAAAACCACTGGAGAGCCAGGGAATTGCAGCTCATTCCCATCTCTGGAAGCTCACAAAGATGGGACAGGGATCCCTGGGGGCTGCACAGGAGACAAGAGGGGAAATTGCAGCTCATTCCCACCTCTGGAAGCTCACAAAGACAATGCTGGGATCCCTGGGGGCTGCACAGGAGACAAGAGAGGGAATTCCAGCTCATTCCCATCTCTGGAAGCTCACAAAGATGGTACAGGGATCCCTGGGGGCTGCACAGGAGACAAGAGAGGGAATTCCAGCTCATTCCCACCTCTGGAAGCTCACAAAGATGGGACAGGGATCCCTGGGGGCTGCACAGGAGACAAGAGAGGGAATTCCAGCTCATTCCCACCTCTGGAAGCTCACAAAGATGGGACAGGGATCCCTGGGGGCTGCACAGGAGCCATGGGCAAGGATTTGGGATTTGGGAAAAACGGAGGGTGTTTGCAAATTCCTCTGGAAAACTGCAATTCCCTGGAAAAGCCTACACCACGTTAACTTGGGAATACAATGATGTCCCTCCAGCAGAGTCAATTACCCAGAAAAATGAAGGAGCCCTGTTCTAATGCTCACTGGAAAATCATAAAAAGTGGCATCCAGCCATGTGCTCTTTCCAGGTTTTCAGCAAAACCCTGCGTGGTGATTAATGGAAGAGAGTGAATCCATATTCCCCGGGGTTAATTGCATTTATCTGCCACACATTCCATTCTTTCAAGTTCATAGGGGTTTATTATCACTGAGATCATTCATGAATTCTTGTGGAGGATTTTATGTTTCATCAAATGCGAGATTTAAAGCTTTGGGTTTTGTCTGTCTCAAGTTCATCTCGGAAGAGTTTGGAGGGTTTTTAACTTTTTTCTTCAGTACCCAAGCTACTTAAAGCTTGTAGTAGTTCTGCAAAGAAAGCGAGATGGAAAAGAGAAAATCCCAACAGCCACACCAATGGGAACGACTCAGGGTTAAGCTGGAGTCAGTGTGTCCATATTGAGATTATTTAAGAAAAAAAATGGGTATTTCGAGACCTTTGGACATTTCATGACCCTTTCAAACTGAAAGAGGAGAGATTTCGGTGGGATATTGGACAGGAATTGTTCCCTGTGAGTTCCCTGAAAGCTTTCCCACCATGAGGATATGAAGCACTGGAACAGCTTGCCCAGAGATGCTGTGGAGATGTCTGAAGTCCCACACGGATAAATCCATGAGCAGCCCAGGCTGACCCCGCGGGTGACCTTGCTTGGAGCGGGAGGTTGGAGCAGAGACCCCCTCGAGCTCTCTTTCAGCTGAGTTATTCTGGGATTCTGTGAACTTGACCACAAGGAAAATAAGCAGAAGGGCTTAGAAAAATATTGGAGAAGAGCTCCCTTCTTATCTTGCACGAATCTCTCTCTCCTAATCAGCCCCTCAGACACCGTGGCATCGCGTTCATTACGGCCACTTTGGAAGCTGCCATCCGAACTCCCCACGGGCTTCTTCGGGATACACAGGAGAAGTCCTCTGGTAGCATTGCCTAAAGCCACTGGCTCCTTCAAGAGAGATCAACATTTCTTAGTAAAGCGGAGTTTTGAAAGATCTTGGCCATAAAAATTCACTCTAGGCCAAAAGTGCACATTCGCTTCCCTTCTCATGTTGTGCTCCCGAGCGCAAACGACCTCAGTATCATCTGGACCCTGAGCCTGTTGTGCTTTACCCCTCTTGGTTTGGGTAAAGCACGTTCCTACTGCTCTGGAATGGGATTGAAGATGTTCCTGTGGGACCAGGAGCCAGGCAGGGAAGAGTATTTAACAAAACTGCAAAGTTTTTAGTAAGGGGGACACTAAAACATGGCTCTGTCCCACTAAGGAGCATGTGGGGAGAGGGTGCAGCCCCAAAGCAGCTTCCTGGGAAATTTGTCCCCTCTTGCAGTGACAACTTTTATTCAGGGAGAAAGCAACCCTGGGCTTTACTCTGTCCCATGCCAGGCTGGGTGCTGTGACCCAGCACATCAGTGCTGGCACGAAAATATCCAGAAAAGCTGTGCAGTCAGGGCTGAAGCGGCTGCGTGGAGCAGAGCACAGCCTGCCCCCATCGTGGAAATCACAGCTGCAGCTCCCCCCTGCCGGCACTGAGGCTTTGCCAGCTCCTTTTTCATTCATCCATCTCCTTCCAAGCGCTCCCTGTCTGGAGAGACAGAGATATTTATGGTCTTTCCTGAGGAAATTGCACGAGTCCACCCTGCACCACCCCCCGCCCCCGCTGGCCTCACTGCCAAGGAAAACAGCGCTGGGGAAAGGGCACGTCCTTTATCCACAGCTGATGCCTTGTCTTGCTGCTGGTTTGCCCTCTTCCAGACAGGGGGTGGGTGCCCAAAAAGCCACAAAGCCTTTGGCACTCCCTCGGGTGGCACTTGGGGCACCCTGCTCACCTCCGCCCTCGCCAGCCTTTGGGCTCGGCAGCTGCAAATGGCAGCAAAAGCTCCCAAGGAAAAGCGGGGCTGCATGGACGTGGAGGCTGAGGGACGGGAGAGCAGCCAGCCAGGGGAGGCTGCCCCTCTGACAGATGCTGGGATGGGCTCCAAGGAATACAGCCCATCCAAAAACATCCCTTCTCACACCGCCTCACACTGCCCTCCACTCTATCTGGTCCTTCGTGTCCCGGCTGTTGGTGTAAAGGTAGAGGAGAAAGGAAAAAGAGACTCCTAGGAGATATTAGGGATTTAAAGTGCCAGAGGGCAGGGAGAGAGGGATACTGGGAAGGAATTCTTCCCTCTGAGGGTGCCCAGAGAAGCTGTAGCTGCCCCTGGATCCCTGGCAGCGTCCAAGGCCAGAAATGGCTCTGGCAGGGCTGAGGAACAACTGCGAGGGGGCAGTGGTGGGGAGAAGTTTGGGATGGCTGAGGGAACAGGAAAAGAGACAGAAGAGGGGTCAGAGCTGTCAGCTCCATCTGCTCGGCCTCCCCAGCAGGACGGGGCTGAGGGCTGAGCTGTCTTTGTGAAGTGAGAGCTGAGTGCTGGAGGTCGGCGAAATGAGGGAGGCAGAATATTCCTGCAGCACAGCACGAGCCTTTGCTGGGGAAAAAGAAGGGCGGGACTGAGCCTGGCTGTGCTCCCCCTCCCCAGGTGTGAACCAGGACGGGCAGCCCCTGATGGAGGGCAAGCTGAAGGAGAAGCAGGTCCGCTGGAAGTTCATCAAGAGGTGGAAAACGCGCTACTTCACCCTGGCTGGCAACCAGCTGCTCTTCCGGAAAGGCAAATCCGTGAGTCCCAGCCTAGCAGCCGCACTTCTCCCTTTTCCCTGCTCCCCAGCAGATTTCCCAGAGCTTTTACCCCTCACATTTGCCCACGGTACTTTTCCCACTTGCAAACTGCATGGCAGGGGACAGCAAAGGATGTGACAGCCACGGCCAGAGTGCTGCACAGGAGCTGCCACTGCTGGGTCCCCAACTTCCAGGGGTTGTGAAGCTCATCTCATTCCATCCCCTGCCACAGCAGGGACCCCTCCCACTGTCCCAGGCTGCTCCAAGTCCCATGGCCTTGCACACTTCCAGGGATGGGGCAGCCCAACCTGTGGCAGCAGCAGCTGGTGACACTTGGGAACATCTTCTCCATAAGTTCATAGAATGCCAGAATGATTTGGGTTGGAAGGGACCTCAAAGCCCATCCAGTGCCACCCCTGCCATAGCAGGGACCCCTCCCACTGTCCCAGGATCCTCCAAGTCCCGTGGCCTTGCACACTTCCAGGGATGGGGCAGCCCAACCTGTGGCAGCAGCAGCTGGTGACACTTGGGAACATCTTCTCCATAGATGTTCATAGAATCCCAGACTGGTTTGGGTTGGAAGGGGCCTCAAAGCCCATCCAGTGCCACCCCTGCCATAGCAGGGACCCCTCCCACTGTCCCAGGATCCTCCAAGTCCCATGGCCTTGCACACTTCCAGGGATGGGGCAGCCCAACCTGTGGCAGCAGCAGCTGGTGACACTTGGGAACATCTTCTCCATAAGTTCATAGAATGCCAGAATGATTTGGGTTGGAAGGGGCCTCAAAGCCCATCCCACTGTCCCAGGCTGCTCCAAGCCCTGTCCTTGACACTCCCAAGAGCCCGGAGCTGTTTGTGACCTGTGCTCTGTCCCCCGTGCCCCAGAAGGACGACCCTGATGAGTGCCCCATCGAGCTGAGCAAGGTGCAGAGTGTCAGAGTGGTGGCAAAGAAGCGGCGGGACCGCAGCCTGCCCAGGGCCTTCGAGATCTTCACGGACAGCAGGAGCTACGTGTTCAAGGCCAAGGATGAGCACAACGCCGAGCAGTGGCTGCAGTGCCTCAACGTGGCCCTGGCACAGGCCCGTGAGCGCCAGAGCTGCCAGGCCACCACCTACCTGTGACCCTGGGGCCACCAAACCGCGCCGTGGGGCACGCTGGCACCAGCCCCAGACCCTGTGGGACAGCCCTGGGGAGCAGGGACAGCTGCCTGCAGGACAGTGACACCTCTGGGGCACAGTGCCACCCTGGGAGCTGTGGGACAGCTGCCTGCAGGACAGTGACACCTCTGGGGGCACAGTGCCACCCCCAGACCCTGTGGGACAGCCCCAGGAGCAGGGACAGCTGCCTGCAGAGCCAGAGGGAGGGGACAATGACATTTCTGGGGGCACAGTGCCACCCTGGGAACACCCCCTGGCACAGGGACACTGCCTGGTGTAGGAGCAGCTGCCACATTCCCAGGGAAATCCCGGCTTTTTTTTCAGCCCCATGTCCTGAAAGCCAGGGAATGTGGTCAGAAACCCAAGCCCTCGGCTCTGAGGTGCTCCAGGTCTCTGCCACTGCCAGGAGAATTCCAGGAGTGAGGACTTCCCGCTTTCCTCAATCTACCCTTGATGTAAAAAGTAAATTTTCCTAACTTAATCCCAGTGGACTTTATCCTTTTGTTGTTTCTATGTGTCCGTGATGCTGCTTTCAGGTTTCAATGGGGAAATTCGGAAGATTTTGTACAGTTGGAAAGCAATTTGAAATATTTTACTGGTTTGGTTTTCCCTCCTTTTCCTGCTTTTGCTCTGCTTTGAAACGGAACGTAATTTTTAAATTTTTTTTTTTTTTTTAATTCTCTTCACCGTTCTGTAACTTTTCAAAATTTCTGCAAATCTGGAAAATCCCCAGTTTGTTTGATTTCTTTGTTACTTTCAAATGATTCCAAAGTGGAGGAAGTGCTGCAGAAGAGGCTGGACAGAAAAGAAGGAGGGGGGAAAAAAAAGAATGAGAAGTCAACAAGCGAAGAAATGAGCTCAGAGATCACTCAAGGCTGAGTAGGAATAAAATTTGGAATTTTCCCACCTAGTGAAATGTATCTTCGGCAAAAAAAAAAGTTGCCTGAAATGTGGAAAAATGAGGAAAAATGAGGAAAAATGAGGAAAAATGGGGAAAAATGAGGAAAAATGAGGAAAAATGGGGAAAAATGAGGAAAAATGAGGAAAAATGCTTTTTCCTGTACTTTCCACTCAGCGGATGCAGGGCTGGAGCAGGGATTTGGGGCTGGAGCAGGGATGCAGGTTTGCAGAAGGGATGCTCCTGGCCTTACTCCAGTCTGGCTGTGCAGTGTTTGAGGAACAGGATGAGCCTGAGGCTGGAAAAGGAGTGGAGGGAGTGGGATCTGAGGGATCTCCCAGGCTGCTTCGGTTCCTGCTCCCTCGCTGAGGTTGCTCCGCAGTTTCATGGCTCAAAGCTGGGAATCTTGTCCCACGAAATGCAAATATTTGTCCTCGGAGTCTGGTCCATCCCAGCTCTGAGTGTTCCTGGCGTTTGTCTCCCTGGCTGCCAGAGCTCTGTAATTTGTTCTCCCAACAGGTAAGATGCCAAGGTTTGGGAATGAGCGTTTACCCAAATTAAGATGAGAAAAAATCCGTTTCTGGCAGCACAGGAGTGCCCGAGCTCTGCTGCCAGCTCAGAGCCCAGGGCTGCCCAGGCCTCACAGGAGCTGGCAGCTCCACAGAGGAGAATTCTCCACCTGCTCCATCCAAACACCCTCAAACCTCCTGGAAGCGTGCCAGTGCAAGGAATTGCCCCGGACAGGGAAAGCAGGCTGAACTTTGAAGGCTGTTTGCTTTCTCGGTGTCCCCTTTCTGGCTGCCGGCACTCCTGGGGATCCCCGTGTTCCTCTGCTTGGCTTTTTCCCCTGTAATTTTAAATCATTTCCCACGGTGGTGGCCCCAGGGGACAGCAGTGCTCACGGGGACTTGCAGGTTTGTCACCAGCCTTGGCTGCTCACGCCCTTCCTCTCAACCTCAGCGTGATGGGAGCAATATGGAATGCATTGCTCTGGAGTTCGAGGCACCCCGGGTGCTGTGCCAGGAAATAATTCCCTAAAATAGGGAGCCCAGCCACGCTCCTCCTGACTTCAATTAAAACTTGGAGGCCAATAAAACAGAAACTCAGCTGGCAGCTTCTCCCAGTCACCCTCCTAAAAGCAGAAACACAGAGATCATCGATCCGGTGCAGAATGAGAGCAGGGGACTTCTCAAGAAAATGTATAAATAGCTTTTATTGGTTCTTTTCCCAACAACACATATCGGAACTCTTTGATTTAAGTATCCAAAACCTTTTGTATTTCAATGTCTGAACTACTTTGGATTTAAATATCCAAAACCTTTTGTATTTAAATATCTGAACCACTTTGGATTTAAATATCCAAAACATTTTGTATTTCAAAATCTGAACCACTTTGGATTTAAATATCCAAAACATTTTGTATTTCAATATCTGAACCGCTTTGGATTTAAATATCCAAAACCTTTTGTATTTCAATATCTGAACAACTTTGGATTTAAATATCCAAAACCTTTTGGATTTCAATATCTGAACCGCTTTGGATTTAAATATCCAAAACATTTGGATTTAAATATCCACAGGCAACATGTTGGCAGCATTTTCTCTGCTGCTTTGCTCATTCTTGCAGGAGCCATCCTGGTTCCTTTGCAATGACAGCACTGAGAGCTCATTGAGGGTCCTTGGGCACATCCCGGAAAAAGAGCTGGATGCAAACACCCCCTCAGAGCCCCCAGCTCCAGGAATTTCCAAGATGCTGGCTGTGTGGGAGCTCCCCGAGCCCCCTGCGCTTCCATGGGGATGGGATTTCCTAGAAATAGGAACCACAGGCTGTGCACCTTCCCTGGGCTGGTTTGTGAGAGCTCCGGGAAGCTTTCCAAGGAAATTTTAGCCCACGATTCCCCTCATCTCCCCGAAGAGAGCATTTCCCAGTGTGTCTGACAGGAGTGGAACAGAGCAGGTGAGAATTGCTGAGCTGCTGCACACAGGCCTCGCATGCAGCACGGGGATAAATGGAATAAGCTGGACATTATTTTTCCAGCCATTCCAATTCCGAGCTCAGCCACCCATGGGACTAACCCTGCCTGCTTCTCGTTGACAACTCCTCTAATTCATCCCGATGCTGATGACTAATATTCCTTGGGTAAAATCCTTGACCTTGCTGAGGTCAGATGCAAAACTTCTATTAACTCCGACAGGGCCAGAATTTTCCTTGGATCCCTGCGTGTGCCGGTGGTTCCTTTCCAGCTTCCTGCACTCCCCAGGCCCGCTCAGCTGCAGGAACACAATCCCTTCCCTCCCCACGGACAGACCTCTGGCACCTGCTTGGCAGCCAGGAGGATTTTGGGGAGAAAAGCTGCTTCCCAAACTTTCAGCAGCATCAGGAATGAGCTGTGCCTCCAGCAGCCGGCACCGAGGCCATGCCCCGGGACCTGGGGGATGTGACCCCCCAGCAACGTCGGTTCTGCTTTTTGGGGGCAATGACAGAACCCCTACAGCTTTTTCCTGTGCTCTGGGGGCAGGAGGAAACAAGGAATGGGATTTGATTGGGGTTTTTTTTTTGCACAGAAACAATAGAGACATGCCTGCAGCAGTTAGGAAGGGTTTTTATTGCACCTGTGAAGGAGTGGGACATTGATTAATTAGATGTCAAATTACAGCTACATTGAGTTGACTCAATTATCCCATAAATCTCCCCATTGTCTAATTAGGCAAGGAAAGAAGCAAAATCAGGTTTGATTCATTTGACTGCTTCACTGAAACGACCTGGAGCTCTCAAAGCAGTTTGTGCTGGGGCTGGTTTTGCCAGGACATGGATATGCCTGGCTGGCCCCACCTGGGACCCCAGCCCAGGGTTTCTGTCCCACCCCAGTGATCCCAATCCCAGTCCCTCCAGGGGATCCCCATGGCCCCAGGCAGCCCTGACAGCTCAGGACATCACAAGATTTAGATTTATTTGCTTCTACAGATGTGGATGTTGCAATAGAAATGCTGTGTCCATCTTCCGTGGATGTCGACTCCCCAGCCCTGGAAGTGTTCGAGGCCAGCCCGGATGGGGCTTGGACAAACCTGGTGTCCTGCCCATGGAACAAGATGGTCTTTGGGTCCCTTCCCACCCAAACCCTTGCATGATTCTATGAAAATCCTGGCATTTAAGTAACTTCAACTTTCAGGGCACGCCGAAATCCTTGGGTTTTTTTAGGACAGAAGTAAAAATACATTTACACAATAGCTATTGTTTGAGAGCCAAGCTTTGCCTCCTGATCTCTGCCCTGCCCTTCCCTTCCAGCTCCTCCTCAGCAGGAAAATCCGTGTGGATACGTGGTGGTTGTCTGTCCTAGAGGGGATGGATGGGGACATTGGAATCTGAGGGGCCCTTCCCAAGCAGGCCATGCCTTTGCTGGTAGTGCCAGAGCAGGTGGCTCGTTGGGCTCGTTGGCACCATGGCAGGCACTGCTCAGCCACTGCCTGGGATGTGGTTCCACCACCCAGAGAGTGGGTAAAGGTCACTGAAAATCCAGGAGCACAGGAGGAACGCCAATGCCTCCAGATTAGGAGAGAAAAAAAAAAAAAAATCCTGGTTTTCACTGGCAGCTCTTTGTGGAAAAGATGTGTCTGCCAGAGGGTCCTTTGTTTGGAGTGATTTCTGTGAAGGATAGTTTTGCCTTGCCACGAACACTCCCATCAAAGGTTCTGTGGTGGAACAAGGCTTTCCTGGAGGGTAAACAACAGGAGAAGGCCACGTGTCACAGAGCAGGGCTGTAACCAGAGGGCCCAGCCTGGCTCTGCTGCGGGGCCTCCAGCCCGAGGGAAAACATCCATGGCCAGGGCTGTTGTTTTTGCTTTGAAGGGACTCAAGTGTGAGGATCCTTTGCTCCGGTGCAGGTGGTGTTTAGGCAACAGCAGAGGCTGTTTTTACAGCTGTCCATGAGCGTGCCTCAGCTCGGAGAACCACAGAATCCTGGAAGGGTTTGGGTTGGAGGGGACCTTAAAGACCACCTTGTCCTCTCCCCTGTCCCACACCTTCCACTATCCCAGGGTGCTCCAAGCCCTGTCCAACCTGCCCTGGGACACTGCCAGGGACAGCTGCTGCTTCCATGAAGTCCTTCTGTGTCCCACTGCCCAGACAGGAGGGATCAGGACAAGGTCAACACCAGGAAAATGATGGAAGCACAGGGTCTACTAACACCTTTGGGCTGCTGCCGATGTTTTAAAGCCACAGTTCTGTTCCCACCAGGCCTGGTCCTTGCAGGAAAGGCCCACAGAGGTGCATCTTGTTTGGGTCATTACATTTCGGGTTGAGGAACACAGCCTGACATGAAATCCAAAAATGCCAGAAATGCCTTCTGTCCACCAGTGGTTTTCAGCAGCTTGTTAAACACTCACAGATTGTTTGGGCAGGCTGAACCCTGACAGGTCTGTGTTGGAGACATCTCTCCTTTATCTGGGCTGCTGTGTGAGGTTCCTCAGCACTCTGCCCCTCCGCCGTCGCCGCATCCCAAAATGTGGCTTGGGAAAAACAGCCCTGCAGAGTGGCCAGCTGGGCTTTGCCAGCTCTGTCTGGAATATTCCCATTAATCAGCGAGCAAACAAGGTTTTCTGAACTCCTGGGGAGCTGGGCATAGAGAGGGCAGTGCCTGCCTCCCAGAGCTGGCAGAGGTTCGGCTGCAGGGCTTTAGGCAATGATGTGCAGCTGGCAGAGGGATGACGTGGGCACGCAGAGGATGAGCAGGATTTGCTGCTGGAAAGGAGGGAATTGGGGCTCAGCACTGTTGGCTGGGGAGATTTTTTTGGCTTACAGGCCAAAATGTTCAGCAGGAAAAGCCCATTTTAAAGAAGGAGGTGCTCAGCTCTGATCCATGAAGCTCCTGGATGTGCTGGGAGCTGGGTGGTGACCATGGTGTGCCCTGCTTGGTCTTGGCCTCCCTGAGAGCAGTGCCAGGAGCAGGATGTCTGCTCATCTCCCGATGTTTTGGGGTTCAGGAGGTCCCAGCTGGCCCCACTCCCCTGCAGGTGCTGCTCTGGCTGCCAAGGGAAGCAGGAGAGTGTCCAGCTCCTGGGGTTTGGTGTTATCCCAAAGGAGCCAAGAGCTTGAGGGACAGCCTTGCTCTGCTCCAGTCATAGAGGGAAGGGACAATAATTTGGAGGAGCCCAGCCTGTGAAATCCATCAGTCTGAAACCCTAAATTGGTTCTTCTGCTGTGCTGTGGGCACGGGAGAGCCAGGGCTGCTGAGATTCTGCTGCTCGCAGCTGCCTCAGTCTTTTTTTCCCCCTGTTAAGCTCCAGCGCAGTACAAATGCAAATTGCAGGAAATTGTGACTTTTCTCTTGATAACGATGTATGCAAATGGGCTCGAAGGGAACAATTGAATTATGCTGATGCCTTCTGGGGCTCCACGGTGACACCAGAGCAGAGGTCTGGCACGCTTTGGGTGTAGAAGCACCACAAGCCTTGTTCTGCTGCACAACGAGGTCCCCAGGTCTTTCTTGCAGCCCTCCTGGCAACACCCGCAGGTCACGAAAGGGCCACAAAATCACAATTAACACGTTTGGAACCTGACATATTCCTTTATTAGCACAACCCCGTTTGCAAACAGGGCAGGAGTGATGTGGAATTTCCCTTCTAGAGACGCCTGAGCTTCCCACCCTCTGCCCGGAGGGGCTGAGCCCCTCAGCCTCCCTCCCCTGCCTGGGGAGGATCAGAGGTGCAGGATCCACTCCCAGCTCCTGAGCAGCCTCTGTCAAAGCTGCTGGAGACAGGAATCAGGGCGTGAGTGTTATTTCGATTTTTTCTTTTTTTTTTTTTTTTTTTTCCCCCCCCAGTTTAATTCACCTCAAAATTGAGTTTTACCTGGGCTCCCACACAAACGTTGTGAAGTTTTGGGTTGTTTTGCAGTAAAGTGCTGCCTCCTGCCGGGTGCAGGGCCTTGTAAAAGAGACTGCTCAGTAATTTATTACAGAGGATTTCTTTCACCTGAACTTTGGAAAAGGCTTTGCAGAGATTGCTGAGCGTTATTATTACAGATACTTGCCAAACCCCATCATTTTAATAATTTAGGGAAATACTAGGAAATTATATCGTCAGTCTTTGCAGAAAGTACAGAAGGCTTAAAGCATCTGTAAGGATCTCCTAGTTCAGACCCTGATCTGTTCCCAAAATGAGTGACAGAATCACTCGGTAATGTTGACTAAAAGGAGATTTATATTAAAGAAAAGCCTTACTCTAATATATGATACTGTACACTGAGGGGGAGCTTTGCTCATAAAGGCAGAAATCCCTATTTTTGTCAATCCTTGAACAAAATACTTCCCACATCCTCATAAATGACCTATTAATATGATTTTTATTAATTTTATTCCCTTGTGTGATTCCCTTAACTAACAGGAACTGCAAATATTCTGAGATATGGATATCCCAGGCTAAATTTATACACCAGTACACCCCGGCAATGTACACCTTGTAAATGTTTAAATACCAATTTTCCCTTGGTGCTCTTGGGACAGAGAGCTTATTGATGACACCTATAACTAATTAATTCCAATTAGCAGTTTCTCCTATTTACAAATGGCTCGTGGGTTGTCAGTGGCAATATCTGGGGGTGTGTTCAGTTTTGCTGCTGTTATATCAGGGAGGAAAATCTTGCCCATATATTCTCACTTTGATTTCCCCTCCCTGTGCTGGGGAGGCTCTTGCTGTCCATGTCCCTTTTGCCCGTCCCGTGACCGAGGGGGGGGTGAAACAAAAATAACCATCCTGAGGCTTTTCTGCAAAATCCCAGCAACCCACTAGATGGCAAACAACGCCTTGAAAAGCTCACAAACACAGTAAAATTCACCGCTGGCACATCGCAAATGGAATTACGTTTTGGCTTTTAGTGAAGCCCAGACTGCGGTGAAGTGTGTCAAAAAAAAAAAAAAAAAATTAGTAAGATATAAAAATAAAAGCTGCTTCATATTCCTGAATGTTGAGGTACAATATGAGCTTTTCCATGGAATGGTTTGGGTTGGAAGGGACCTTTAAAGGGACACCTTCCACTGTCCCAGGCTGCTCCAACGTGGCCTTGGATGTTTCCAGGGATCCAGGAGCAGCCACAGCTTCTGTGGGAGCTCCATCCCCACCTCCCAGCCAGGAATTCCTTCCCAATATCCTGCCGGAGTTCACCCTCTCACTTCTGTCAGTGTGACACACACACCTCGAAGAGGTTGTGCTGGTTTTCTGCACTGCCCCACTCCCCCCATAAGGGCAGAATTTCACATTTTATTGCAATCAATGGGATATTTTCCATCGACTCAGGGTTCAGTGGAGATTTCACTCAGATATTGCAGGAGAAACCAAGTCCCTGACAGAGCAGTGGATGAAGAGGCAAGGACCTGATGGCCCTGATCTTTCTGCTCTGAATCATTCTCTGAGCGGGAAAAAAAATAGCATAAAAGACCTCTTGAGGTTAAGGAGACACTTGAAAATGCTTTAAAAGTAGAACAAACTTGTAAAGCCATGAAGAAATGATTGAAGAGCCCACGGACCATGACAGGAATTCATTCCTGCAGGGAGAGAAGGGGCCAGCTGGCATCACCCCCAGCTCTACCATTGCTCTGCTCTGCGCCCTCCTTGCTTTGCCAAGCGGTATTTTAACGCTTGGATGATAAAGTAACAACTCGTTTAATATTAAAGCAGCGTTTTTTTTTTTTTTTTTTTTCATTTATACACCCTAATGGTTCCTCCTCACGAGCAGAGCAGTGAGCTGTGGCCACAAAAAAACCCCAACGCCGGAGCAGGAGAGGGTGTCAGCCCTCCAGAGCCCTTCCAGAGCAGACCTAAGCAGCCCTAGAGCCTTGCTGGCAGTGCTGCTCTCCCTGACCTCGCCTCACCCTGAGCTGATCACAGCTCGCTAAACGCAAATATGCAAATGCCGAAGCGGTGAAAGATCTGCTCGCTGTTTACATGAGGTGAAGCATCTCGGCAGCAGCTGCGTCTGTGCAGGGGAAGCACCTGCTGGCACCGTGGGCTGCTCGCAGCTCCGTGCTTCTTTGCCCGTGATCAGATAAGAGGGTTTCGGTGACAGCCCTGTCCCCAGCAGCAGGATGTGGCCTGGGTGTGCTCACACGGGGCCTCTCGGGGCTCACAGACGCTCCAGAGGCACGCTGGCTCCCAGGAGCCCGCCTGCGACAGGCACCTGCAGCTCCTGCAAGGTGCTCCGGGACTGCAGCGTCCCTCTGGGGCCGTGCCACGGTTGCCAACACAGTCTGGCTGGGCAGGAAACTCCCCAAGGCTCCCAATGCCCTGAACCTGAGCAGTGAGGCAATTCCTGGGTGAAACTGTTCCATCTTGAACAGATTGAACTCAGGAATGCTCGCTTGGGCTCAGTCTGCTGGCCCTGGGTAAGGACAGCACAGGTGGTGCTGGGCTTTGCAGGCTGAGTGTCGCAGAAATGACAGAACCACATGCTGCGCTTGGTGGCTTCTCCATGGCCCCATGTTCCTCAGCTCCTGGAGGTGGCCTGTCCCTGTCCCTGTGCTCCCCAGCTCCTGGAGATGGCTTGTCCATGTCCCCATCATCCTCAGCTCCTGGAGGTGGCCTGTCCCTGTCCCAGTGTTCCTCAGCTCCTGGAGATGGCCTGTCCCTGTCCCTGTGCTCCCCAGCTCCTGGAGATGGCTTGTCCATGTCCCCATCATCCTCAGCTCCTGGAGGTGGCCTGTCCCTGTCCCAGTGTTCCTCAGCTCCTGGAGATGGCCTGTCCCTGTCCCTGTGCTCCTCAGCTCCTGGAGATGGCTTTTCCATGTCCCCATGTTCCTCAGCTCCTGGAGATGGCCTGTCCCTGTCCCTGTGCTCCCCAGCTCCCAGAGATGGCTTGTCCATGTCCCCATGTTCCTCAGCTCCTGGAAATGGCTTTTCCATGTCCCCATGTTCCCCAGCTCCTGGAGGTGGCCTGTCCCTGCTGGCACACACTCCTCAGCTCCTGCCCCACAACAGCCGGGTAAGCCTGGTCAGCCAAGCCAGCCTCATCTCTCTTTTTCTGTCCTTCAAAGCTGCAGACTCATGAGGAAAGCTCTAAAAATAGTTTGGGCCTCTCTCCGTAGTGACAAATGTCCTGCAGCTGGAGCCAGAGCTCTATCTGTCCCTGCCGTGAGCCTTGCAGGACACAGCCTGCTCTTGTCTGTGCCCTCGGTGCCAGTGGCTCTGCTGTGACCTGCACTTGCCCCCTGCACCTCCAGCCCGCTCAGCTGGGCCAGCTTTGGGGCACCCACAGCTGCACACACGGACAGAGGAGGGGACTGCATGCAGGGACCAACCCAGGCACGCTCCCAGGTCAGCCCTTCCCCGTCAGGATGATCCAGGGTGCAGGAGCCTCTTTGCTGAAGCAGAAGGTGTTTGGGAACCTGCTCCGTGCTCAACATTATCCTCTCCCAGGCACTGTTTTCCCAGCTTTCTTACTCCCAGCTGGGAATACCACCAGATCTACGGCAGCTTCACTGGGCCAGACAGGATTTCAAGTGATGGGAACATCACTCGGGCTGGTTGTGCGTTTCACCCAAAGGTGGCCAGAAGGGTTTGTGACCCCCCCAGGACTGGCTGTGCCACCTCGGGGACACGAGGCAGCCTGTTTGTTCCTGTCACACCTCCACAGTTTCGGGTGTCACCAGCAGCGCTGAGTCAAACCTGGGGCACAGCAGAAACCACCTGCCCTCGGAGCCACCTGGCAGCAGAGATGTCGCCACATCTCTGTCACGCTTCGGGACAATCACCTGCTCCAGTGCAAAGCTCTCCTTGCACTCTCTGGAATTCAGCTGCTCGTGGCCAGGCCATGCACAAACACGCCCTGTGGAAGAGCTAAAGCTGCTCACACTCAACATCTCCAGAGAGTGAAGTCCACAGATCCAGCCTTAAGGATCATTACTGTCATTGAGCTGCACCTCAGTGGGACTTGATAAGATCCAATAAATCAAATTCCACGTGCTTTTCCTGGAATACCAGCGTGTCTCGAGGAGAAAAGCAGGGCTGAGTTTTAAATGTGCTGGAAAGCAGGTTTGAATTTCAGTGACTTCAAGGCTGATGTTCAATTTGTAAACGCATCAAACTGCTATATTTGTATATTTATTTCTATTAATACTACCATTGCAGATAGGTGAGCTGGTGAACAACTGTAGGAAAAAATTATTTTAATACATAGTGGGTATTCCTTAATTCCTTGTTTTCCCAATGCCTTGCATTGCTTTGATGGAAGTTCAAGCAATTCATGTGTGTTGTGATGGGAAACCTGAAGCCTGGAGCCCATAAACTCGTGAACTGAGAGAAACAGGCTTCAATTAGGCACTAAATCCTCTGAAAAAAATCTGTATAACACTCACAGAAATGGAGACTTACTGAGAAGCCAAAAGGCAACAAATGTCGTGCCTTGAGTATGAGGTTTGAAGAGCAGAAATTTTCCGGTTCTGCAGTGAATTTTACATTCTAGATAACAGAATAATTGAAAAAAAAAAAACCTGCTTTCATAGATGAACAACGTTTAAACCGCTTCTTGATAAAGGCTTTAAGCCACTCACCAGCTATGCCTCCACTGCAGTAAATAAGAAATGAGTGAGAGGAATTCCGCTGAAACCGAGGGAGGGATTGGGGGAGTGGAAGGTAAAGGCTCAGTTAAGCTGAAACAGAGAAACCTTTACAGCCCAGCGTATCCCGACTGCCCCGGTTTCACAGGCGGTTACTCACGGTGCAAACTGCAGGGTGTGACTGCACTGCTCAATTCCTCTTTTCTCTTTCAAAATCAGTGAGTAAGAGCTTAAAGAACTCTCCCTCTGGGAACGATCTCAAATAATCCTCCTTGCTCCTCTGAGCTGTTAATTCAGAGCCTCAAATTGGAGTCTCTATAATTCATAAAGGTATATAACGAATTTCTCTTCAAGTTATCATTTGGCAGAGCAAAACACTGTTTATCCAGCTGGAATAAACCCCACTGCCAAGGTTTTTTTTTGGAACTAAACTTCTATATCAATATATTTATATCAATGCAAATCCAGTACTTGTTACATACTGGGGGTGTACTTGGCATCAGGAGGCCTGTTCGAGCTGATAATGCAGATTTTTATCACTGAGATGGAATTACAGATTCTCAGTTAATTTATCACATTCAGCATGAAGAATTAAAGTCAATCTCCTAAATTATTTGATTTAAAAAAAAAAAAAAAACAACCAACAACATTCAACTAATGTTTTATTTTGGAGGTTTTAGAATTTAATGAATAAATTGATCAATAAGTTGATCTAAGCATATTCTGCTTTATCTTAGTCTCATCTATTTGATATGACAGCAGAAACTTTTAGATATCAGCTCATGAAAAAATGTTTTCCTGCCTGAATTCCTGTCACATTTTCTTACAGCCAGCTTTCTTCAAGGAAATCAGATTTTTCTGTCATCACGGATTCTTGTTTCCCCAAAATAATCCTTTGTTTTCTGCTAAGGTAACTGCTCACTGTAATTTGCAATAATTTGCTAAGGAACTTTTTGTCTTTTGTTCTGGGCAACATTTGCTGCCAAGCCTGTCAATCCTGAGGGCGGTTTAGGCACTGAGGTGATGCCACTGACCACCAGAAGGAGGGTTTGGAATATCCAAAACTCGATTTCCACGAGGTGTTTCCCTTTTTTTTTCCCCCTTTTTTAAACATTCAGCCTTGGAGCCTCTCACTGCCATCAGACACCTGGAAGAACAAAAACCAGTTTCCATCTGTGCACAACTGATTGAAAGAGGAGCTTCCACAGCCTGCAGAGTTCCAGGCCAAAGGGCTCCAGGAGAACCGGGCTCGTTAATGCCTCATCATGGCTCAATTATTGATTGATGCTGTTTTCCAGCAGCGTCCTGGCAACAAAGCCCTGCTGCTGCTGACAAGGCACTGCTCATCTTGACTGATTTCAAAAATACTCACATAAAACCATCAAAGATTGCTCAGAACGGTCAGGCGTGCTCAGCTGCGTAAGACGAGCAGATCTCTCCAGCTTTTTGAAATATCAAAACGTAACCTGGAAAACGGGAGCGTGTTAAAAGCAATAAATGATGGGGGTGTGTATGGAAAAACAAAAAAAAAAAAAAAAAGAAAAAGTGGGCAAATTCCACTGTGCTGACACCTGCTGCTTCCATGACTCGTTTTTCCTCCTTTCCAGCCCTTTGGCACAGGGTGGTACCTGGGAGGGAAATGGAAAGTGCTGCTTGCCTTCTGCAAATACCACGTAACCTGGGATTTTCACTTCAGGATAATCTGAGAGTCAGAGAACTGAGTCAGCTTTTCCCACTTCTCTGTTTTAATACAATTTCTTTAATCTCCAGTGCAGTCCATGGGCTGTAAATTGCTTTTTCCATTGGTGTTTAGCAGCAATGTTGTGGGTTCATAGCACTTTTTTTGGCTCTGTTATCACAACTCCAAAGACTGTTCCAGGTTTCTAAAAGGCCAGCGCTGTTCCAGGTTGGTGGTGGGGTTTTTATATTCCGTGTAAAATTGTTTTTAAAATCTCTGGGATAATACAGCACATGGCAATAGGAGGGGAGCTTGTCAAAAGGCAGGGAAAATAGGGTGAACTACTCCAAATAACCAAATAATAAATAACATTCTTTCCCAATAACCAGCATCCCTGCTGAGTCACGAACCTGCAGGTAAAACAGCTCTCAATTAAATGCTTTATTTCCATTAAAAAACCACTATTTTGGTGGTAGTTACAGACCCTCAAGCCCCAAACTGTAATTGGAAAAGAAGGGTAAAAATCGAACGTACTGTGGAGACCTTTCTAAAAGACGTGTTTGTAAAACTGGGGAGGTTTATTAACGATGGTAAGCATGACACAAAATAAGGCACTGCTCCACACCTGGTGAGGAGGACGAGCAGACCAGGAGCACTTCGGCCTCCTCCTCAGGGCTGATGCCGTGGATCCTGAGGGAGCTGGGGAAGGGTCTGGAACCCCAGGAAGGGCTGAGGAAGCTGGGAAAAGGGCTCAGGGAGCTGGGAAAAGGGCTCAGCCTGGAGAAAAGGAGGCTCAGGGGGGACCTTGTGGCTCTCCACAACTCCCTGACAGGAGGGGCAGTGAGGGGGGGGTCGGGCTCTGCTCCCAGAGAACAGGGACAGGAGAGGGAACGGCCTCAGGCTGGACCAGGGGAGGCTCAGGGTGGACATCAGCAGGAATTTCCCTACGGAAAAGGGTGGTCAGGAATCAAAAGGCGCTGCCCAGGGAGGTTTGGAATCCCCATGCCTGGAGGTGTCCAACGAAGGCCTGGACGTGACGCTCAGGGCTGGTGACAACGTGGGGGTCGGGCACAGCTTGGACTCGATGTTGCGGGTTTTTTCCAACCTCTGGCATTCCGTTGCTGTTCCCGGGGGGGGG
>WEKY01046653.1:25463-45738 GCA_013390045.1 Picathartes gymnocephalus
CCGCCGCGCACCCGGGCCCCGCCGCGCCCGCAGCTCCCGCCCCGCCGCCCCCCGCTGCCCCGGGCATCCTCATCGGTGACCGGCTCTACTCTGAGGTGTCGCTGACCATCGACCACTCGCTGATCCCCGAGGAGCGGCTTTCGCCCACCCCCTCCATGCAGGACGGGCTGGACCTGCAGTGCGAGACGGACCTGCGCATCCTGGGCTGCGAGCTCATCCAGGCGGCCGGCATCCTGCTGCGGCTGCCGCAGGTGGGCCCTTGCCGGGGCTTCCAGGGGGGACGGGGAGGAAGGGAAGGGAGGGGCGGTTGCCGCCATTGTGGCGGCGGGAAGGGCGTGAGGCGGCGCGGGGGGGGCGGTGGCGCCTCACACAAAATGGCGGCGGCTGGGCCAGGGCACTGACTGGGCTCCTTCTCCCTCCTCCTGCTCTGCCCTCACAGGTGGCCATGGCGACGGGGCAGGTGCTGTTCCATCGGTTCTTCTACTCCAAGTCCTTCGTCAAGCACAGCTTTGAGGTGAGCGCGGCCCGGGGACACCGGGAGAGGGCGGATGGGGCGGCCACGCGCCACACAGGGCGCTCGCTTCGAGCCTGGCGGATTTGCTTGTCGGTTACGTAATTCTCGTTTTATCTGGGTTAAAAATTGTTTGCTTAACGGAAACGGGGCTTCTTTTCAGATTGTTGCTATGGCTTGCATCAATCTCGCGTCCAAAATCGAAGAGGCGCCTCGTCGGATAAGGGACGTGATTAACGTGTTCCATCACTTGCGGCAGTTAAGAGCAAAAAGGTAAGATCAGCTTCGTTATGAGCATAAGCACCTGTTACCACTAATGTACTTTGCAGTTCTCAATTCACAGTATTTTTCTAGGCTAAGTTCAACGACCTAAAATTGAGAAGGGAGTGCCCGTTGGCTGCTGTGTAGGCAGTACAGTGCAATCCTTGCTGCTTCTGCTGTTGTTCTCTTGGTAGACCCATTTTTCGTTGTTGATTTAGCTGCGAGTTTTGAGTGACAAGTATTGGTTCTAGTTTTAGGACCGTGGTTGTAGTTTCAGGTACGTTAGTTGATTTCTCGATGTCTTGTAGTTATTGTAAGGTAATCTTAGGTGTGAGTGGTCAGTTAGTGAGTTGCTGTGTATTCTGCAGATACTTAACCGTACTCAGCAGTCCTGATGCTTTTCTCTTGTTAGTCTGTGGCTGTCCGAGTGTGCTTCTGGTGCTAAGAAAGTACCTGTTAAAAGAAGCTGAAATTTCAGCGGTGACAGTGTTACCTTTTAGAAGAAGCCATTTTAGAAAGTACCGAAAAAAGGTCTGGTTTGGCCTGCAGTGTTTGCAGCTTTAGTGGTGAGGAATGTATAATTGAGTCTGGGAGGCTGAAGGCATTTTTAGGTGCTGAAAGTGAGAGCTGCGTTGTTCTGGTGCCTGTGCAGTGGAGTGGGAGCTCACCTGGGATAGAGCTGTCCCACTTCTGAGTGCCTAATGCTGCTGTTTGTGTGTAAAGCCACATTTTTCATGTGTAAAGGAAAGTAGCGATGTATTGAAAGGAGGAAGGCATGGCTGAAGGGAAGGAATTCTCTAAGTTGCTGTTAAGCACAACATATCCTTAATTCTGTCGGGCAGTAGTGTTACAGTCTGGGATTGGAGGCTTCAGCTTTGCTTCTGGTGCCTGATTGCTTAAAGTTTCAGGTACTCTGTAGTTACAGAGTTTTGTTTTCAGCTGCACTGTTAAATTCACACTTTATTTCTCTGCCCTCTGTTGCCAGGTGATGGCAGGAATTGAAACTGCAGTGTTGTGCAAGCTTTTCTGAGGAGCAGAGTAGAAATCCCTTAGGGAAGCCAGCTGTTTGTTTGTGTCTTTATCCTGCTTATGCTTCTGTTGGAACCAGAACTGTGGCTTTGACTGCCTCCTGACGGTGTTGTCCTACTTAGTTCTAGATCCAAGAAGAAAGAGTTGGTGTTATACTTTGGAATTTAGCTTTGTTCTCTCTGCTTTTAAAGCTGTTACCCCTGATGGCCCTGAGAGAGCTGTGTAAAGTTATGCCGGGTGTGAATTCAGTGGGATTGTCTTCCACAGTTATTAAGGGAGTCTGGTTATTTGAATTATTGGGCAGGCTCAGTGGTTAGTAACGTTCTGGCCTCTGTCCAGGCTGTGAAGGTTAATTAATCATATGCCTTGCTTTTCTTTGCAACGAGAATACAAATTAGTTATTTCTTTGTGCTGTGTGAAGGACCAGAGAAACTGAACTTAACCTGTGAATTTAAATCTTTCCAGCTAGCCTGTTCCAAATCCCAACTTGTGCATGTTACGTGGTGCCTAAAGTGCATCATGTCCAGAGAAATCGTGCACTGCTACCCATTATTTTCGGGAGAAATGGGTATTGTTGCTCTGCGATTCTGAGTGAATCTGCATGAAATGAACCTTAAATATGCTGCAGTCTGACATTCAGACTTGCACAACCCCCTCCTCCCCCTTTTTTTTTTTTAGCAAGCAGGATGTAAACGTTTTTCTGTACTTTTTACAAGCTGACAATTCCATCACCTGTACACGTTATTAACTTCAACTCTTTTTTCCCTTGCAACCGACTATACAGCGACCAGCTACATTTACCAAAGCCTGGGTGATGTGGAGTGGTACATAAAGATGAAGCTGTCGTCATGGCAACAGTGAGTGAAGTATCGAAAATCCCCAAGGAGAAGCCAGTGCTCTGAGCATAGGTCACTGGAATCGGGGGACTAACAGGTTGGCCGCTGGTGAACCATTTGGAAGAACTCCTGTATCTTGTTATAAGCTTTTTTCTTTGCTGTCCAGGTTTTTAGAATACTAGCTTGACCTTTTTTATTTTTTTTTTCTTTTTACTGAAGCTAACACTTAGGCTGTAGTTAGTTTCTCACACACAACCCAGAACTGAAACAGGCTGCTGTACTTTCCTTTTTTTAGTCTAGCATTTCTGTTAACTGAAGCTCTTAACCTGCACACAATTTTGGGGTAGTTTGGGTAGGCTTTGCTTTCTTTCTTAACCAGTTTTGGGTTCTTAGTTCCACTTTCTGGCTCTGTATAATTGCAGTTTGAATTCACAGTAAAACAAGGGTACAGAAGTCTTGAATTTGTACATTTTTATCAATTATGATGTAAGCAGTCCCTTCTATGTACCTGTTTGCAGAACTGGGAATTGCATTGGAATTTTCTTTTTATGAGACATGTAGTCAACTGAGGTGGTATTTCTAATGCTGAGAAGTAAGAAAAAGCTAAATAAGTGTTTTGGACAAGCATATTTTCTTTGGGATCTTTGACGAGCATATGTGATGTAGAACTGCATGTAAAAATGTTTGTGTGCATGGAGAAAAGCTCGTACTATGGAAAAACTGCTTTTTAAATAACTGTGTGCCGAAACCTCTGTGTTCTGAGCAAAGTGCAACTGTTTAACTTGTAGAATGTAGTTTGAAGTTGATTTTATTTCTTTTAACTGTGCCTGAAAGCTGCAGAAAGTCCTGAGACTGGAAATGTGACTTGTGTGGTGCTGTAATCTCACGTGGTGCTTTGAGGTGCTCAGTCAGCTGTTCCTCACTCAGGGGCCCTGCAGCAGGGCTGCATTAATGACACACATCCTTAGTGCCTTCAGACTGCCTGCAAACCTGTGCTGCTCTGTGTTTGTGATTCTGGAGACAAACAGAGAACTGGTGTTCTTTTACTGATCAGCAAAACAGATCTCTGCTCCTTGAAATGAGGTGCTGGTGCTCTGCTGTACTTGTCACAAGTGCTTTGCTCATTAGGAACAAAACTCCACACAGGGCACTGTTCCTCCAAGTATTAGTCATGCCAAAGACATCAAAGTTTCATATTACACCAAATGAAGCTGCAGCTCTGTGGAGAACTTAGGTCTCGTTTGGCAGAGGGATTTTTAAAAAAAGGTATTTGTAATTTATTTATTGTTAGAAACACGTTACAGTGTGTGTTAATCTTCTGGGTTGTTACACAATCTAAATCCCTATCAAGTTCTGCATCTTTAAGTGTTGGATTGACTTCCCAGAGGGGCCATTGTGTGCTGTGTTCTTAAAGTCTTACCTGGAGCTCTAGTGCTGGTCTGTAGGAACAGATTCCAAGCAAGAACTTGCAACACTCCTTGGCTATACAGGGTTTGAAGCTTATATTTCATATATAAGCTTATAAATTATTTTTCTCTGGTTTGTTACTTGGCCTTAAGATAATTCTTGGGCTGAGAATTAAGTGGAGCAAATGCACTGGCATGCTCTTTTTTCTGAGTAGAAAAGAGAAGTTTTTCAAAGGGGAATCTCTGAAGCTTCTAACTTGTAAATAATTGTTTGCCAACATTGCAGAGTTTATGCCAAAAGCGTTAAATTGCTGCATCAATGCAATGGAGAACCTGACTTTTGCCAGTAATAAGGTTCAGTGAAACACTTAAGTCTCCTGCAGATTTTTATTTTTCCATGAGTGGATAAAAGGTTGTATTAGTGTGGAAATCCTGTCTGGATAAACTGATGGTTTTCATGGCTTCCTTAGAGCTGTAGGACTTGTGACCAAAGGAATGTGGGACAGCAGAGTAAAGCAAAGCACACTTGGCACGTTGGGTTTCCTGTCCTGTGCTGTGGAACGTGGGCCAAGTGTGAACTGTTGGTGCTGATCCCAGCCCCTGTGCAAGTACAGTGAAAACTTAAAATACAGTAAAGGCTCCTGTCTGTCCTGCTGCACTTGGAGCCACTTTAACTTCCTTCCAGAGCTCTCAGGGAATGCAGGGACATGTGGAAGGTGGGATGTTGGATGATCCTGTGCAGTCTCACTAGATACTGCTTTAATAGATTGGAAGTCATGGCTGTCCTAAGCGTTTAACCCAAGATCTCCCACCTGTGGCGAAGCTTTCTGCTGCCAAACAGCCTGGACACCTGAACTCGCTCTGGTGCTGCTCTGCAGATCCTGTTAATGCCAGTGATCTCGAGATGAAATTGTGGAGAGCAATACTGAAGGAAATGTTACCAACACCAGGGAAATTGATGGGCATGAATTGGCAGGGAATGAGTTTCACTGATGGGAAGAACTCAGCCTGGTTGTTCCGTTGTCCCACTCCGGAGCACTGTGTTCAGCCTGTCACTGGAGTGTTCAGACAAAATCAGTTCCTCACTGAACTAGTTGCCTTCAAGAGGCTTGAAAAGCTTTTCTTTTTCAGTTAATTTATGGGGAGAAAAGAAAAACAACCGTAAACAAAACAAAAAATCCCCCAATTCTGGGTTTATTTTGAGGAGCTGAAATGAAAAACTTTTTAAACTTGCCCTGATGAGTGAGTAACACTTAACTAGAGAACTTCCTCTGCTGGCACATAGAAAACCTGGCGTTTTATGTAATGAGACACTACTGGAGTTGTAGGTGCATCCTGGCACCAGGCAGCTGCAGTTTTCATTCCTGAGCTGGGAGCTGCATCTCAGCCCCTTGGGAAGAACAGGGATGGCTCATGCTTCAAGTGCATGGTTACACAACAAGATACTTTATTAGGGAAGTTTGTTGTGTCCTTTGCCCGTGGCCATCAGTGTCTGTCCAGGTGACTGCAGAGGTCATGATGTAAACTGGATTGTTGAAGTTTGGGAACTCATCCAGCCTTGTCATAAAATTGACCCTTTCTTCCTGGGATGGGAACCTTGGTTTTTTGAGTGTTTTTTCTGCTCTGTGACCTATCAGGGAAGAGAAGTGAGAGATCCACTCATGGAATTTGGTAGTGAAATATTTTGTCTGATACAACAAGAGCTGTATTTTGAACCTGCTTTGCATTTTTTTTCTTTTGAAGGTAATGTAAAATAAATTTGTCACTAGTGCTTGGGGTGTATCATGTACACAGACTGTGGTTTATTAGAGCATAACGAGCTGCAAAAACATTATTCTGCTTTGGAAAGCACATGGAATGTGTGAGGCATATTACAGGGAAAAAGCTGGTCTGTCTTCAGGAGGAAGTGGATTAAAATATCCCATGTGGAATGTTGAAAGGTCAAGTCTAAGCATGGACAAAGCAAAGAATATGCAATGGAGTGTGACACTTGTGCATTGAGTGTACAGAAGGTTATTGTGGTTAAACATGCTCTGGACAGTTCAGGGGTTGGATTTGGAAGGAATTAGGACGTGACAGTGCTGGAGTTTGACACGTCTCTCTGAAATGAGCAGCAGGAACATCCCTGGCACCACTTGCAGAGGGCTGCAGGCCCAGAGTCCCAGGCAGATCTGTGCTCATTTCCCAGGTTAATTCTGTGCTGCACTCAGCTTTTCACACATCACAGGGCAGGGCTGGCTTCTCTGAAGGGTGAATCAGCTGCTCTTCAGTGCACAGGAAACTGCAATTTCTAAAGCACGAGTTGCTACTTTAATACCAGTAGGAACCCTGTTCTGCCTTCCTTTTGCTTTGACATCCTGCCTGGCAAAGGATTCCTTCTGCTCCCTCTGCCACGGAGAGGAAAAGTTCTTGGGAGTGCCCCCTATCAAACCAACTCCTTGCAGCAGCTGGAGCAGTGCAGTTTGCATACACAGGAGCAGAAGGTTATTTTTTTTTTATCTCAGCCATCTAATCTGTAGCTAGCCAAAAGCAGCAACTAAACTAGTTTATCTAAACTTGGACAGCACAAGATTAATGCTTAAACTTGCTTGCAGGAGTTGAAAACCGGTTTCTGTTGCCATTAGTTGGTTGGAAGGGAAAACAGAGTTGCCGTAATTTTTGGATATGCAAAACAGTTTTGATTTTATTTCTTGCAAACTATAGGACTCCAAGCCCCCTGATACTTGATCAGAACTACATAAACACCAAAAATCAAGTAATCAAAGCAGAAAGGAGGGTACTGAAGGAGTTGGGATTTTGTGTTCATGTCAAGCATCCTCATAAGGTGAGTTCTCAACGATAATGTAATTGTAATTCTTACTCTACCTTGGTGGCATCACTGGGAGCTGTGGAACAAGAAGCAGGTGTCGGAATGACCTGAATTCTGCTATTTATTCCTCTGTAGTTATTAATGTTTATTCCAGAGTACTTGGGCAAACAGCTGTATTGACTGTGATAAAAGTCACTTCCCTGCGAAAGGGTAAAGGTGACTGGTTTGAAAAGCATGGAAAAGTAGTGAAATAAAGAATTGAACATGATGAGATGACATGAGAGCTTGTGTGCTTGGAAAGAAGGAGCTCCATTGTTCGGGCATACTGTTTGATGTTATTTTTACATATGTATATGTTTACTTCCTTACTCTTGCTTTATATGTTGAAACTGAGTATTTTTTCTCTTTCCCCCTCCTTATTCCTCAGATCATTGTTATGTATTTACAAGTCCTAGAATGTGAACGTAATCAAACCCTGGTACAGACAGCCTGGTAAGTTTCTATTTTCCATTCTTTTCCTAGCCAGGAAAATAGTAGCAGAAATAACAAGCCTGCTGATCCCTATGCAAAGCAATGAGCTGTAAGTTACCACCCAAACACATTTGGACAATCTCGTGGTGCTTGTTTCTGCTTACTATTTTCATGGCTTGACTCCAGCGTAGCGATGGAGAACTCAATTTAACTTTGTTCTTTTTTCTACTCTTTGATTGAAGGGTAGTCCCTGCTGGTAAGTCATAGAGCTCTGCCCTCTGCACCTCAGCCCATGACCTGGGGATGGCTGCTTTGGCTGCCCTTCTCTCCAGCCAAGCCAGTGCAAGCCTCAGCGAGTTCACTGCCGTCACCCAAAGCCATCGGGCAGCACCTCCTAGTTCTGTCCTGGCACCAGGATTTGTATATTTGGTTCTAGAAGTAACTGTTACAACTGTTTCTCAATGTCTTTGTTGCCTACCTGCTGTTATGTTAAAGGACACGTGGGGGACGATTCTGCCAGCGTTTCTTGAGTTGATTTAACATAGAAACTGGAGTTAAACAGAGGGTGACAGTGCATGCAGCATGTTCACTTAGCAGCCAGGCTGGGCATGGGGGTGTAGAGTCCTCACTGAGTGACTGCTGTTCCTTCTCCCATATTGGGAATTTAGAAGTCCGTGGAGCTCTGCTGTTCCCTGCATCTCTGGGCATGTGTTGCTTGGCAGTGCCAGCCCCGTGCAGGAGCAGGAGCTCAGGGGAGTGGGGACCCAGTTCAAACTCAGGTCTTTTCCAACACTCAGTGAGCAAATGGGAGGCATCTCCCTGGATGAAATTAAAGTGACTCAAAGTACACAAAATTTAAATGCAGTCAAGAGTTTTATGAACTCTGCAGGTTGCACGTAGCCTGTGGAAAATGGCAGGTTGAAAATACACCTTGATGGCACTGGAGTTCTACGTTGATTTTTAAATACAAAGCCATTGGTGTTTAAGACAATCAGCTGGACAGATGCAAGGTATTTGTTAAATTGTAACTCAGTGGACACTTCTGAGGGTAACTTGATGTAGGAAGTGGCTATTCCACACTTCTTGAATTTACTGCTACACATTACTGCCTTGGGGTTTAAACCAGTGGCAGTGGTGCAGACTGTTACCGAGTGACACACGTAAACATCCAACACAACCTGAAAGAAATCCCATGTTTCATGTAACAACAGAAAAAATAATAAAGTCAATTGAGTCTCCAGTATTGTTATCCTCTTAAAGAAAAAAAAAAAAAAAGCAAACTGGAGTCCCAACCTTTGCTGCTTTGTTTTTTTAGGAATTACATGAACGACAGCCTCAGGACAAACGTGTTCGTTCGCTTCCAGCCGGAGACCATCGCGTGTGCGTGCATTTACCTCGCTGCTAGAGCCCTGCAGGTGAGCCCTGCCTGCACTCAGCTCTGCTTCCCAGTGCTGCTGCTCTGGGTTTGAGGAAATTCACGGAAATACTTCAGCAAAACCTGGCCTGAAATCTCCGTTAAGCTTCTCCTTGTTTGATTTTCAGATCCCGCTGCCTACCCGTCCCCACTGGTTCCTGCTCTTTGGCACCACGGAAGAGGAGATTCAGGAGATCTGCTTAACAACTCTGAGGCTTTATACCAGAAAGAAGGTGAGTTTGACAGGTTGGGTTTTCCTGCTTGGTGCCAAGTTATGGTTGTCCAGAAAAGTTTGGGAATGCCTAATACAGATGTACGAATGGGAAAGGCTCCTCTAAGGAGAGAACAAATTCTGGAAGTTACTGGACAGATCTTCAAAAGCCAACTCAGCATTTTTCAGAAATGAGATGAAAATATGAATTACATTAGTTCAGCTTCTTCCCTGGTTACTTCCACAGCCCAATTACGAATTTCTGGATAAAGAAGTAGAAAAGAGGAAAATGGCATTACAGGAGGCAAAACTGAAGGCAAAAGGTTTAAATCCAGATGGAACTCCAGCACTCTCAACACTGGGTGGCTTTTCTCCTGCATCCAAACCATGTAAGTGTGTTTTCTAAACAGAAACTTGCCTAATACTGTGTGATAAGTATTTGTGTAAAAATAAAGTAGGTTTGCTTTTTGAGCTGTTAGACAAATCAGGTTTTCTCACAGGAGGAAGCAGCAAGGTAAATCTTTGTTTTAACATAGATTTTAAAACCAGCGTCAAAACCTTGAAACCAGACTAGAGGGAAAAGGGATGCTTTATTCCACGTTTCCCCAGATAAGAGAGTGATACATTAATAATATGCACCCTTAAGAGAATGAGGTAATGAAGTAGGAGTTGCTGTGTGTTCTGTGATGTGAAGAGAGGCTTTCTGGATTTAATTTCAGGGTGCTGCAATAGCTTTTGTGGCCCTTTTGCAGCAGGTGTCTGTGAAAATTCCTTCCCTTGGTTGTTTTTAATGTACTTGGCAACTGTTTGAGGCAGTGAGGGCAGACAGCTGGGCAGGAAATGGAGGAGGGAGAGGCCCAGCACTGCCTTGGCATCAGAGGGAAAGAATTGGAACGTGTATTTTGAACTGGCCAGTCTGTCTGAACTCTCATGGTTTCTCCTGAAGACTGCTGAGTTTTCAGAGGTCTTTGGGCTGGGCAGTGTGAGTTTCTCACTGAACAACGAAAATGTTTCATTTCTGCAAGGAGGTAGCCGAGGTTGGAAGAGTTTGAAAGCAGGAGCTCTGGTGGGTTTAACAGCCCTTCCATGAAAGGTGAATCCATCTCTGGGCTGTACCAACTGTCTAGAAACAGATTCACATCTTAACTAGATCATTTTATTTGTTACTCATTTGTACTTGTGCCATTAACATAAAGATGAAATCTGTAGTTTTCCAAAAGCATTGGAAATTAATGCCAAAGTCACAAGTTCTGTATTGTGGGGCTCAAGGGCAGCTTTGATTTTGTACCTTTTGGCCCCAGGTGAGCCTGGCTGTGTGCTTTGAAGGTCTCAGTGCTGTTCCTCCCTCATGGGCAGAGGGTTTCCCCATGAATATCCCATTCCTGGAGTGAATATAAATGGAGAGATGGGATGAAATAACTGTGGAGTTCATACCTACTCTTAGTGCAAATCCTGGTGAAGGTGTCTGAGGGATGTACAGTATGTTTATGACAAAGGATGAATAAAGAGCTGATTTTAAATTTAAATTTAATTCTTAGCTTCCCCAAGAGAAGTAAAAGCTGAGGAGAAATCTCCAGTATCTGTGAACACCAAAACCATTAAAAAAGAGCCAGAAGAGAGGCAGCAAACCTCAAAGAGCCCTTACAACGGGTAGGTAAAACTCCCCTCCTGAAAAGAGTAGAAATGCTTTCAGCTGCAGTGCAGGGAGCTCCTCCGGAGCCCCTCTGTGGTGTGGCAGTGCCTGAGCAGTTTGGTTTGTGCCCTGCAGGCTGAGGAAGGAGAGCAAGAGGAGCCGCAGCAGCAGAAGCGCCTCCCGCTCCCGCTCCCGGACAAAGTCCCGCTCCCGCTCGCACAGCCCCCGCAGGCAGTGAGTGGGGCTGGGGGCTGTCCTGGGGGGCTTTGGGGGCTTGGCACACTCACTCCTGTAAATACAGGGTGTCTCAGCAAGGCTTTGCACTGCCAAGAGCCAGGGGCACTCCTGAGTGCTGGCCAGCAAAAAGGGGGAGGCTTGGTTTGTCTTCAGGCTCTCGCTGCTGCGTGTGGAGCTGTTGTTAAGAGTTCTGTAAAATGGAAGCTTAAGCCTGTCCTAACTGCGCTGTACCTGAGGAGTCTCTGCTGGGCTGGGGTTTAGTCTTCCCTTGTTAGTCTCCACAAGGATCGCGTTACAAGTGAGAGCAATCACCAGGAGCACAGTGCCCTTGGAAGGGGAGAGAAGTGCTCCAGGTGTGCAGCGTCCTTGTGTCTGTGCTCCTTGGTACAGTGCCTGGCCCTTCAGGGCTCTGCCCCTCTCCTGGGATGGGAAGAAGGGGATGCAGTAAGAGCTGCTGCCTTTAGATAGGGGTATTTTAACAATCTCCAGGCTCACATCTAAGTTGGAGGCTGCCAAGTTGGATCTCGGTGAGGTGTTCCCCAGAGCATCACTGAAGGAAAAAGGCAATACCCAATTAGTGATCTGGTGTTGAGGGAAGTGTCTTGACAACATAGACAAAAGATGCTGGATTCTGGTTTTAGTTTGAGCTGTTTATTTTCAAATGAGCTCGACTAAAAGACTCACAAGAGTGGTTTGGGTTGGAAGGACCTTAAATCCCACATCACTTACCCCAGCCTTCCATCGGGCAGGTTGCAAGACATTCCCTGTCCTCCCTCACTTACCCCTGGGAGACAAAGCCTGATTTCTTCCAGTAATTTGGAAAGTCCAAGCCTTAATTTCTTTATAATTTTGCTGGTGTGGGGACTATGTTATAACCCTTTCCTCTCGTGCAGCTACAACAACCGGCGGAGCCTGTCGGGCACCTACAGCTCCCGCTCGCGCAGCCGCTCGCGCAGCCACAGCGGGAGCCCCCGGCGGCACCACAACCACGGCTCGCCCCATGCCAAGGCCAAGCACGGCCGCGAGGAGCTCAAGGGCGCCGGCAGACACGGCCACAAGCGGAAAAAGTCCCGTTCCCGCTCGCAGAGCAAATCCCGGGAGCACTCGGAGGCGGCCAAGAAGCACCGGCACGAGCGCAGCCACCACCGGGAGCGGCGCGAGCGCTCGCGCTCCTTCGAGCGCTCCCACAAGGCCGGGAAGCACCACGGCAGCGGCCGCTCGGGGCACGGCCGGCATCGCCGCTGAGCCCTGCCCCGGCCCCCGGGCTGCGGGGCGGGTTCTGCTCCACCCGCTGGGACTGCGCAGCTCCAGCCCCGCGGCCTGCGGGGCCGGCTCGGTTCCACCCCCTGGACCTGCGGGGCCGGCTCGGTTCCACCCCCTGGGACTTCACAGCCCCGGCCCCAGGGCCTGCGGAGCCGGCTCTGTTCCACCCCCTGGGACTGCAAGGCACTGCCAGCGCTGCATCGACTTCAACCCCCATCCGGTTTTCTAAAAGGTGTCGAAGACTTTTTTTTCTTTTTGGGAAAGAAACTGTTACCAACTTTTGCACATAATACCTTAGCAGTATCCCAGAGGTGGCAAATGATGATCAGGTTCACTGTATGTATTAGAGTTGTGTATTGTTTATTGAGCTGAGAACTGGAGAAAGGATTTCTGTAAAAAAGCAAAACGTACCTTATTTTTATACCAGTCAATTGCAGACGCTTATATTTAAGTATAGTTATTTGTTTAAACATGGTGGAGACTTTCTTACACTGGTTTTAGTCTGCATGTGTTCAAAGATTTTTACAAGAAATAAAGTATAAAGCTTTTTTTTTTTTTTTTTCTTTTTACTCCCCGTTGGATGCCAAATGCGTGGAAACTAAATTTGGTTTTCTTACACACCACGCCTTTGACCCTTGTGCCTGAGTGGGACAGGGGCTGTGGATGTGCTGCTGTTGGGAGGGGAAAACTTGGGAAAGCTTTGGATGTTTGTGTCCTCCCAGGGGTGCAGCTGGGAAGCCTCGCAGCAGTTGGAATAAAGGTCAGGGATGAGCCAGGGCTGGGATGCTGCTGTCCCCTGCCCCTTGAGCTGCCCCTGGGGCGTGGGGGGCTCTCCCTGCCCCCATCCCTTCGGAACTGCTGTTCCAGGTGCCATTCCTGAGGGACCAGGTGGGAGGGGTTCGTTTCCCATTTTTGATCCCAGTGGCAGGGGAGGGAGGGAGGGAGGGATCCACCTCCAGGTGCTGCCACCCCTTCTCTGGGCACAGCTTGGGCAGCCCAAAAACATTCCCTGGGAGCACTGTGGGAGCAGGAGCTGCTGGGACATTCCTGGAGCTGTGCCTGCTGTGGGGAAGGAGAGAGAAGGAATCTGATCCGGTTCTTCAGCTGCTGCTCAGGAGGTACCAAAGCCTGGAGCCCGCAGGTGAGAGGTGTTTGCTTCACTTCCAGGTTTGTTACAGATGTTGGAAGGATGAGTGTGGTCCAGGAGCTTTGGATGGATTGGGAAGAGAGAAAACAAACTATGGGAGAATATTTTTGATGGAAGTTTGTCCACTGGTCCCTCTCGAGGCTTCAGTCACCCCCAAACCCCCGTGTAAGTGGCAGCAGGTGAGGTGTTAAGGGCTCCTTTGCCAGGAAATCTTTCTCTGGTTGCTGCTCCTGCCAGGAAATGCTCCTGAAATCCAGGATTTCACATCAGGCCAAGTCTGTGACTCCCCTGTCCATGCTCCTTGTTGCTTCCCAGCTCCTTGGGGCAGGAAGCAAACCCTCCTGGCCAGGCTGGCAAACACATCCCCCTTTGGAAAAAACACTCCTGCAAAGGAAACAGCTTTCCATCTCCTTCCTCCTGCCTGACCACAGCCCAGCTGGGCCATTAAAACAAAAATTGTTAAATTTAGTCAAGCTGGCCTGGAGAAAAAAAAATCCTTCTATTCCAGTGGAAGGAAAAAAACTTGGCAAAAGTGACCATTTTGGTCCCAGGAAGGAGAATCCTTCTGGATGGGTTTGCTGGAGAGGGCGAGGGGCTCGTGCCAGCACCCTGCAGACACATTCCAGCTTCCCAATCCCCTCATTCCCAGGGATTCTGTGCCCCCCTCATTCCCATGGAGTTATGTCCCCATAATTCCCATGGATTCTGAGCCCCCTCATTCCTGGAGTTCTGTGTCCCCATAATTCCCACGGATTCTGAGGATTCCTGCGGAGGGGATATTCCACAGATCCTGGGGAGGGGATATTCCAGAGATCCTGGGGAGGGGATATTCCACAGATCCTGCGGAGGGATTATTCCAGAGATCCTGGACAGGAGGTATTCCAGAGATCCTAGAGAGGGGATATTCCAGAGATCCTAGAGAGGGGAGATTCCACAGATCCTGGGGAGGGGATATTCCACAGATCCGGGGGAGGGGATATTCCACAGATCCGGGGGAGGGGATATTCCACAGATCCGGGGGAGGGGATATTCCACAGATCCGGGGGAGGGGATATTCCACAGATCCGGGGGAGGGGATATTCCACAGATCCTGGGGAAGGGATATTCCAGAGATCCTGGGATGGGGATATTCCACAGCCCTCCTACCTGACCCTGCCCAGCCATGGATTCCCCAGGTCTCCGTTGCTGCCGGGGTCAGGCGCACGCACGGATCCTCCATTGATGGAATTCCTGTGGACAAGGGACTGTTTCCCTGTCCGATGGACCTTCAGCAGGTTTGGAACATCCTTACCCAGAGTCAGCCAGAGGAAAGGATTTTCGTGGATTGCTCTGAACACAAATCCACGGAAAATCCTGGTCTCCAGAACCAACCTCTCATCCAGGGATCAGAAATCCAAGTTCTCCCTGTGTCCAGCTTGAGCGGGTGAATTCCTGACCCTCCAAGGAGGTGCTGGGCTTGTTTTTAGGATGAATCCACAAAAACAACCCCCCAAACCAGACACCAGCAAACAGAGAGGAGCTGGCAGCCACGGAGGCTGTGCTGTGCTCACACCCACGGCACCCGTGAATCCCGCTCCACATCTGGCCCTTCCCGGACGCCTTCCAGCTGTTCCCGAGGATCCTTTTTTGGCTCCTTTTCCCCGAAGGCACGTGCGGTTCTTTGCTCAGAACTTCCCGGTGATTCAAACGACCGCTCAGTCCTGGACAATTCGAACAAACCCCGCAGGCGGCACAAGGAAACAGCTGGGGAGGGGATGCTGGAACGGATTTCCAGAAACGACACCGATTTCATGGAAATGTTCTGTGAGCAGGGTCAGAGACCATTCCCGAGCCAGCCCCGCCCGTCATTCCCGAATTCCCAGCGCCCGTCCCTGCACCGGCCATGGAGCAGAGCACAGGGGGAACTCCCAAAATCCAGCCTGGGGGGATGCTCCATCCCCGATTTCTGCTGCCAGTGAAATGCTGTTCAGCTGCCCCGTGTCGCTGTTTCCCTGCCACCAAGCAGGAGAAGCAAGACAAAACTCCCAGAACGCAGATCAGGCTGCAACTCACTTTATTTGAAAATTACACACCTTTTATATTCCCTGTGTGCAGGTGTTGTACTATTGGTTAGAAAGATGAACACACTCTACAACTGTTGGGTAACTAATAATAGTTTTATCACACCAGCTGCAAGACATTTTTATAGTTTCAGAAACTGTTTTATAAAAACACTGCTGGCAAAACGGTGAGAAAACTTTCTCTCTTGCTCTAAACGTGCCTGAGTTCTTTACTCAGGCTGTTTCTAGCGTCCACAGCCCTGGATGTGGGAAAAGGGATGCAAGGAGAGGGCAGTGCCTGTGCTACAGGGGCTGCAGGGACAGGACACAGGGAATGGCTTCCCACTGCCAGAGGGCAGGGCCAGAGGGGATTTGGGGAAGGAATTGTTCCCTGGGAGGGTGGGGAGGGGCTGGGATGGAATTCCCAGATTTGCTGTGGCTGCCCCTGGATCCCTGGCAGTGCCCAAGGCCAGGTTGGAGCAGCCTGGGACAGTGGGAGCTGTCCCTGCCCATGGAAAAGGGTGGGATGGGATGAGCTTTAAGGTCCCTCCAAACTGTTCTGTGATGACAATGGTGATGATGGTGATAGTGAAGGACTTTTGGGCAGGACAGAGTGTGACCCCTCCAACAGCAAGAAGAACCTGCTGCACTCCCTGGCTCTCCAGGCTCTGTGCCCAGCAGATTCTTGCAGGACTCTTTCCCTGCAGCTCAAAGCAGGTGCTGCCAGCTGGGCACTGCTCCCTGCAGTGGTGCCAGGCCAAGCCAAACCACTTCCCGTGTCCCATAAAGCAGGAGCTGGAAAATTCCCTTCGGGCCACTCGGTTCAGCTGCTCCCTCAGCACAGGGCTGCTCCTGACAGGACATTTTCCATGGATTTTTCCCACCCACTCAAGCAAGGGGCTGCACCAGTGCCCAGGGATCCTCCCTGGCTGCACAGCTCCAGGGAAGGGCATTTTCCTCTCTCTCACACTGACACTTTTCCAAATGTCAGCCTTTCCCTCCCATCCTGGACCCCCTGGGTTATTCCCCCTTGTCCCTGAGGTTTCCCACTCTGTTTCCATCCCAGTCCTGGCACCAGTGCCTGGGTCCTGCTCATCCTGGCCACATCTCCCTGGAGGGAACAGAAGGGAGGGTGGGCTCTGGGAAATTGGGAAAGTGGCCTCAGAGACACCTTGGGGCAACCCCCCCCGAGGGGACGGGCTCCATGCCCCGAGGGGTCTGGCAGTGCCTGTGCCCATCTCTGGGGTCCCTGGGGAGGGGCAGAGCCCCACCCTGGCACCGAGCCCTGTCCCCACCCTGGGCAGAGCACGGTGGGATCACTCCTGGCACGGCCCAAGGAAAACAATCCATGGGAGCTGGCCCTGACCTGGGAACAGCTCCCAGGGCAATGCCAGGTGCTCCACAAAAAATTATATTTCTGCTGTTAAAATCCCCTCGACATTGATCTCTGGCAGTGCCCTTTTTATTATCCCACCCACGCGAATTCTGTCGTGAGCTGTGAGGATGAGACCCCTGGATTAGTGTTCCCCACCATCACAGCTGCTTGGGGGTCGTTCTTCCTCCAGCAGGACACTCTCAACCACCTCTGACCACCAAGGACAAAACCCAACATGGAATTTTCGTGATGGAAATAAGGGCCTGTTTTAAAGAACTAAAAATGCAGCTGTGGGGGTTTGTCCGAGACAGAGAATTTCCCCAATTTCATTATCCTGCTCTTTTTTTGTGGTGTTGAAAACGCACAGTACAAAGCAAGACAGTCAGGTTTTTATTCATGTATTATTATTAATACATTTCAATGATCTGTTGCATCTAGTTTCTATTTTCATGCACTTGTAACACTGCTTAGGAACTCAGATGCTTTTTTCCTGCAGTCCAATTCCTTCTTTTGTTGAAAAACTCCATCTGCAAGGCACAGTCGGGATCCCAGACCCTACACCCACCTCCGAGCAAGGTCTGGTGATCACCCCAGCTTTGGTTTGGGATATCCCAGCGGGAATGGACTGATATCCATGGCAAGCTGATCCCACCTCCTGCTGAAGGAGCAGCAGGACCAGGCAGGGCTTGGAATCTCCGTGACATTATCTGTGGAAAACGTTACATTTTGGCCGACTTCAGGTGGGAGAAGGATGAGCCACGCTGAGATTCCGTGGCTTCCTCTTGTCCTGTCCCTCCTTACCTGGGAGCAGGGATGGATTCACCCTCCTGGCAGGCTCAGGAAGGAGGGGTTTGCCCACGCCATGGCTCGTGTTTGGGGCTCTCACAAAGCATCAGACCCACCCCAGCGAGCCCCGCCTGCCTGGCACAGGGAATTGATCCTTCCTGGAAAGGTTCAGGGCTGTAGGAGCTCACTGCAGGGCAGGCAGCATCCCCCAGGCCTGCCAGGGCTGAACTGAAGCCTTTCCGGCAGGGAAGGACGAGACAGCCCCGTGCCATGGGATGTTTTCTCCAAGGGAAGGGTTGGAATGCTGCCCAGAGGCAGCAGGACAGGTTTGTTCCAAGCCTGGAGCTTTGTTTGGCTTTGGCTCGTGCCACGAGCCCTGCAGTGCAAGGTCCCTGCCACCACTCCTACAAGAAACATTCCCTGCAGGAAGTTTGATTTCCTCAAATTCCAGGGCTATAATGAGGTGTCCACGTCCTCCGTGGCACTTTGTGCTGCTGCCTTTCACCCCACCATGGAAAACGCTTGGTAAACTTTCCTTGACACGGTGAGATTCATTAAATTGTTTCCAAAGCCAGTATAAAAAGGGTCCCTGACATTTCCACGTTTTGTTTATTGCTTAGCAGCAGGAGCTCTGGGTTCTGGGAGGGAAGGGGAGAAGGGAAATATTTGTTCTGGGCTTGGTTTGGATCCAGGGCCTGGCCAGTGCCTCGTGCCAGACCCATGATCCCATTCCTGCTCCCGTTATTTTACGTGCTGTTCCTCCCTGGCTACGCTCCCCCTTTGCTCCAGCTGCTGCTCCAGGACACAAACAGGGGGATAAGGGCCCGCATTTGAAATGTTGAAATCATGGAATCACAGGCTGGTTTGGCTTGGGAGGGACCTCAAAGCTCATCCAGTTCCACCTTCCCTGCCCCAGGCTGCTCCAAGCCCCATCCATCCTGGATCCTGGGATGATGGGCCATTATTCCCTGCCCAGGGCCAGGGCCATGGAATGGGATGAACTTGAAGTTTTCTTCCAACCCAAACCTTCTGGGATCCAGGGATTCTCTGCTTTCAATCCCACTCATTGAAGATGAGCTGCTCTTTGTGCTCCACTTGGAGAGACTTTTTCTTTTCACTTTTCTCCTCTTGGAATGCACCCAGCATTTAATTACACCACGAACAAACCAATGGACAGATACGCCTTATTGCATCAAAAATAAATAAAAATTTAACTGGATTTGAAACCGTAGGAAAGGATGAGGCAGGTGTTTCTGTGGAGGCTGGAACGGATTCCCGGGTGGAGCTGTCAGAGCTGGCTCGGCCGGCGCCTCATCCCCGCAGGGACCCGGGGCTCGCTCGGCGGGGCCGCCCTTCCCTTGGGAGGACCGGGATCGGCGGATGCGGCGCTGCTGCCGCCGTGCCGGCCCGAGCCGGGGCCCCGGGCAGCCCGGGCCGCTCCCAGCGCTGCGGACAGGCGGATTTCCCCGGCGGGCAGCGAGCGCGGCGAGGCCGGGAGGGTCCCGCTGAGCCTGCGGAGCTCCAGCACCTGATCCCGGGCCCGGCCCAGCGCCGCCGTCAGCTCGAAGCGCTCCTCGCACTCCCGGCGCACCGTGTCCTGCAGCAGGGAATTCTGTAAAGAGAAACACCGGGAATGGCTCCATCCATCACACCTGGACACTCCCGGGACACTGTCCCGGCCCTGCAGCAGGGAATTCTGTAAAGAGAAACACCGGGAATGGCTCCATCCATCGCACCTGGACACTGCCGGGACACTGTCCCGGCCCTGCAGCAGGGAATTCTGCAACGAGAAACACCGGGAATGGCTCCATCCATCACACCTGGACACTCCCGGGACACTGTCCCGGCCCTGCAGCAGGGAATTCTGTAACGAGAAACACCGGGAATGGCTCCATCCATCGCACCTGGACACTCCCGGGACACTGTCCCGGCCCTGCAGCAGGGAATTCTGCAACGAGAAACACCGGGAATGGCTCCATCCATCGCACCTGGACACTGTCCCGGCCCTGCAGCAGGGAATTCTGTAAAGAGAAACACCGGGAATGGCTCCATCCATCACACCTGGACACTCCCGGGACACTGTCCCGGCCCTGCAGCAGGGAATTCTGTAAAGAGAAACACCGGGAATGGCTCCATCCATCGCACCTGGACACTGTCCCGGGATAGGGACCCGCCCTGCATTGTCCTTCTGTCCCCTCGGGAGGCGGTGGGAAATCCCACCGGGAAGTGCTCAGAGGGTATTCCTGCTCTCCTGCCCAGCTGGGAGATCTGGGAATGCTGCCTTTGGGAAGGAAAGGTAATATGGACAGAGGTGCAGTGACACCAAGGGGGTCAGTGCTGCTTTTCCCTGTCACCCTCTGCAGTGGGAGAGCACAACCTGCACGGAGTCATGGAATCGGGGATGGAATCAGGGATGGACACATGGAGTCATGGAATCGGGGATGGAATCAGGGATGGACACATGGAGTCATGGAATCGGGGATGGAATCAGGTATGGACACATGGAGTCATGGAATCGGGGATGGAATCAGGTATGGACACATGGAATCATGGAATCGGGGATGGAGTAAGGTATGGACACATGGAGTCATGGAATCGGGGATGGAATCAGGTATGGACACATGGAATCATGGAACCAGGGATGGAATCAGGTATGGACACATGGAGTCATGGAATCGGGGATGGAATCAGGTATGGACACATGGAATCATGGAACCAGGTACGGAAGCAGGATTGGAACCAGGTATGGACACCTGGAGTCATGGAATCGGGGATGGAATCAGGATTGGAATCAGGTATGGAACCAGGTATGGACACACGGACACATGGAATCAGGGATGGAATCAG
>WEKY01046656.1:0-17788 GCA_013390045.1 Picathartes gymnocephalus
CTGTGATATAACCGAAAACTAAGGGATAAGTGCTCCTTTGAGACATCTACATGGCTTCTCCTTCCCCTGTGTATTTGGAGAGCTCACTACTGCTCTCAGCACAGCTCCCACCTTTACCTCAGAGCTCCCTCCTCTCATCAAGGAAAATGTGTGCATGAAATGGAGGAGGCTGATAGACAGCATATATTATCCTTCTCCTTTTCTCCTTAATGTTAAATCAGGGAAGAGAATGTAGGGGGAGGTTCTGGCAGAGCTGGTTGCTAATGACCTTGAGCTGCTCTGTTCTGTAGTGCATTGGGTCTAAAGCATCCTCAAGGTTTGTGAAGCAATGCTGCAGCCAAAGGGATACATAGGCTAAGAGCTCCCTGCATCCTGAGCACCTTCCACAAGTGGCTTGGTGCTCCCACCTGTGCTTGGCAGCTCATGAGCAGAAGGGAGAGCACACAGCACAACTGCAACTTGAATACTGAGTGCTACATTTGTAAATATTCATTCAGATGAAGCTGCCATTATTATTATAGCACTATCACCCAGAAATTTAACCAGATGCCAATAGTTAACAGTTCAGCCAAATATAAAGGAAAAAGAAATGCTTACAAAGTGGTAGATAAACTTACAGGATATTTATATGGTTTTGCCTCAAAGATCTATTTAGTTGTAACAATAAATATATATATTACCTTGGTATTGAGGGACCTGAAAGAAGACAAAATCACTGCTTATGTTGCGACTAAGTATTAAGTGTGATGCAGAAGAATAAGTTGAGTATACAGCTTTATCCTACTGGCATAACTTTTTATTCCCTTGATTCATGCTGTCTTATAGTCCTTATTTTAGAAAAAGTAGTACTTCCAAACCTTCAGAAAGGATGTGATCTTCATGGGGACTTTGCTGCAAGTCTTGTGTACAGTTTGCAACTGGGCTCTGCAAAATGGGATGCTATTGAGTCTTTGATTTAATGAAAACTTAGGAAGTCAATTCAATTCACTGCAGGGACTGCTTTGTTCTTTCATTATGATTCTTTTTTAATGAGAAAGACGATCGCAAGGATAAACTTCATTCCTCTGAATTTTTACACTAATTACATACAAAGCACCATTCTGGCAGAGCGGGACTTATCTCCTTCAGGCAATACAGTTATCATCTTGTAACCACACTTCAAATCTCCCATATGAACGCTGGAGCTACGTGTGCTGAATGTGGATCCTGCTACCCTGGCTAGCAGTTTGGCTTGATGAATGTTTAAATATTCCATAAATCATAGGGAAATACTGATATTGCATGAAGCGGCAGAGACAACCCTTGCATTCTGCTTACAGCTGTAGGATCAAGGGTGCACTATTTTATCAGAACCATTAACTTTCCTCATTGAAGTGGGAAGGGATGGTTGGTTTTATAAACAGTACTTGAGATGTTTATGTATTAACAAGAGCCAGACCCATACACTACCTCTACAAAGGACAGTTATCCCTTTATTCTACAAAAAATCAAGTGTTAATGATTCAGCTCACATCCTTATGAGACAATTTATTATTTGACATACTGTGAAGCAATCTGGGCTACATAGGGAGCTTCATTACCCTCAAATAAAATTACTGAGAACAACATTCAGCCCTCTGAAATACCCTGATACTGTGGACTAAGTTTCAAAGCCCAATCTGTGCTCATTGCCATGGTATCTCAGCACTTCCAGGTCTGTGCCATACAATACCTTGATTCTTTCACCTACAACATCTGTGCCCCTATCTGAACCTGTGGGACAAACACATGTAATGGCATCTGCAAAGGCGGAGATGAAAATCAAGCAGCAAGGTGCATGAGTGGTACAAGCTGCACTTCTTCAGAGCTTCCTTGAGCCTGCCCACTCATCCTTCTAGTGATGCAGTTCATCTTCTCAAACAGGAACTCACAGACTTGTGCTCAGATTGGCACTGTCTTCGAAGGACTGGCAGGGCTCCTGGAAAAGTAAGCAAGGAGGGAGCTTCCCAGGCTCAGCAACAAAATCTAAATCCTGATCCAAACAGAAATGCTTGCAAATATATGTTGCAGATTTGCCTCTCAGACTTAGGTGCTGGCATCACTAAGAAAAGCATGATAGTATGAAATGCCACATTGCGATGATTTTTTGATTCTGCTAAATTCCACTAGCTACCCGTGATTTAGCAGCTGTGAGCTGAGTAACTCCAATGTTTCCCATTTTATTGCATCTGTAGTTTCTATTTATGGACCTACTGGCATGAAATGGCCACAGCTGGCTAAATGTTCCTAAAATGAATGTACATTTACCTCCAGGGAGAAACTGCCTTTTTCTCAAGTAGTATACTCAGTATAGACATTGCCTTACAGCAATGCTGCAGCATCTTGATGCAAACATGGTTCATCACCCAGGACTTTGGCCAGCCTAAAGCTCAGCATCCCTTTCACGCTCACTGCACTTAGTGCCTGTAAGGTTTGCTCTCCTAAAATATGCACCAGTCTTTGAACCATGGTGCAAATCTGAATGCTGTGTCTGGAAGGTACTGGTTGAGGGCATAAACTTGGCAGCCAGAAAGATGACCAGGTCTGAGCTTTCCGAAGTGAGGGTGATCTGAACTGCCTGATTTTAAACCTCCAGGGGCATTTTTACAAGGAGAGGTAACCCTAGTGTAACTTAAGAACAAATTCACTCTCTGTTTGGACAAGACCTCGCATTCCCTCATTTAGGTCAAGAGGATGGTAAGAGAACTCCCTTTTTTTTCCTGTGCTCCTGTCTATGTATCAGTAGGCACAGGAAAAATGAGGTGATCCTATCCCTTCACACAATGCCCTCTTGCAGCTTTTGTCTCTGATGGCACAAAGGACACTTCTTTGAGCGCCAAAGCTACTTTGAATGCAACATAGTAAAAAGAGGTCCCTCAGTGTTGAATGAGCTGCATCAGGGATCAAGGGATATACTACTACAGAGAATGCTAGAGCACAGATGCTTGATTGGGCCAGGCCTTTATTGCTTTGGGGTTATCATGATTGTATTAGTGATTGCATCATTAAACCACGACATACAGTGTTCACGCTTAACTGCTGCCACCTGCATCCTAAAGGAACAGCGCTTTCCAATTTTCATCTCGTATGTGCTGTGGGATGTACATGATTTATTTCAATGATACCATGCAAGAGCATAGAATGTGCTGCTTTGGCCAGGATTAAAAAAAGGAAAGATATTTCGTAACACAGAATGCATGCTGTGGATTTGGACAGCAGGTGCCTTACCTAACAATCAGGAGCACCTCACTGAGAGAAATAACTCAAGTAACAAAAAGCTGAGGGGCTTTTTGAGCCTTTACCTGCCATTTTATTTGCCCAATGTTTGGGGCCAGGATTCCTCTCTGTAAGTGTTTATTTGTACCTTGTTAAACAGCTGGCAAAGCAAAACACACCTGATGAAAATGAAAATTGACTAAGCCCTGAGATGCCCGGTCCTTTGTGTGGGTGGAAAGGAGGAGCAGGGCCAAAGCAGAAAGCATCTGTCTGCTGGTCAGTGTAACAAGAACAGCTGACAGTGAAAAAAACCCCTGAGGATTAAAAAATACCATCCAACCTCCCTGCTAGGAATAGCCAAACAAATCAAAACAAAAGACAGAGGTCAAGTCTATTGTTTTTAACCCTGTCTTTGTATCCCTAACATTTTTTGTTGTTGTTTTGTTTGGTTGGTTGGGTTTTTTCACCCTGCCTTTCCAGTCATGTGGAATAATCATACTGTGCTGAAATTGCATCTGTTTTAGTATTATGGCTAAGAATGCAAGAAGGCTTCATTTTCCTGAGAAGAGAAATTCTATGATTTGGAGCAACTATCATAAAGAATAAAATCCCAAGGTCCTGTATGAAAACTATACAAACCTGGAAAGTTTGACACCTCATTGAATTGTTATCACCTACAGAGTAAAATAATGAAGGTTCATTCTGCAGCAGCAGCAGCAGTCAACATTTTATAGCAGGAAATTTTAAAAACTCAATTGAAAGTAGAATGAAAATTCAAACACAAACACAATTATTATGTAAATGGAACTGAACAGAAATTTGGCTCTAGTCATACTGGTTTTTTTCCAGCTAGCTTGCTATGGTGTCCATGATGTGATAGGCAAATCCCAAATACATAACATATCATAATCCTTGCTCCTCTGAGCACGCTAGCCAAAACTGAAAATTGCACATTACAAAAAAAGATCTCTGCAATTTGAAGTGCCTGTAAATAGCCAGCATTCCAGTTTCATTTCTCCTAAAGTACAGAATTCCCTCTGAATATGAAAAGGGCTCTTCAAAGCCCAAACAAAAGGACTATTTGGCTGACCATCTTCATAATAAACATATCCCACACGGTTTGGCATCCCTAATTAGAAGCCCACAGTAATTAGGAGAAAGTGCATTGCAGACAGCAATGTGTAACACAGCAGGGAGACTCTGCAGCGCTGCTATGAGAATACCAAGGACCTGAAGGTCATTATTTTTCACTGGTTACAAGCCACACTTGCTGCTGTGTTTCATTTTTACAACCCAGAATGAGTGTGGCCCCTTGCACTGGGAGGGCTGTGAGAATCACAGAATCAGAGAATGATTTGGGTTGGAAAAGATCTTGGAAATCATCCAATTCCAATATCCCTGCTATGAGTAAGGACACCTTCCACTAGATCAGGTTGCTCAGATCCCCATCCAACCTTGCCTGGAACACTTCCAGGGATGGAGCGTCTAAACCTACTTTCTTTCAGTTTAAAGCCATTTCTCCCTGTCCTATCTCTACATACCTTTGTCAAATGGAAGAGATGGGCCAGCTGGACATGTCCTTCCTTGTGTTTTAAGGGCAGTGTCACAGCTTCTTGCAGTGTCTGCCACGTGTTTGCAGGCCAGCGTGTGGGCTGAGCTGTTGCCTTGAGGATCCACGGACTCCTTCTATCACAGGCAGATAGGACAACAAAGCTATTTGGCTGCAGCTTTGAACATTTTATTTGACTGGAGGGATAACCAAGCTCTTTGTTTTACAGCAGTGGCATGAGCATGCTTAGGAAACTTAACAGTGGTGAAATGGATCTTTTCTAATCAAAATCACTCCCTGTCATCCTCAGTGAAGAGGAAATTCTGACAGGGATCGATGCCTTTCCAGAAGACATTTCATCTCAATGGTACAATACATATTGTCCAAAGTACATGATATCTTCTACAGTTTGATCAGCTTAAATCATATACTTTGCTTGTTTCCCAGACAAACAAGACTGTTCTTACTGGCAAGCGACAAAAAAAGGTATTCATATAAAAGAAATTCTGTTATGTCTACCTAAGTTAAATGCATAATACTGCTTTGTGTTAATATACCTTTACTAGTGGAATAGAATTAAGTAAAAAGAGAAATTTACCCTTTCTATCATTCAATAAATAGCTGACAAGCACTGCAGTGAAAAAAAGCAAGTGCTATATTATATAGTGCTCTATTTTCCTTCAAGCAGCTGGTTTTGGTCAACTTTGGTGAAGTAGGAGTGATGCTGGGGAGGGGTGTCATTAACTAATTAGAAAAACACACCTGAATAGGAGACACGTCAGGAAATTACATATGGCTGAGATACTAATGGTATAAACCACCCTGAGATAGAAACGCTTAAAAAAATGATATGCCAGTAAAAGGTCTGCAATCTTACCAGTCTCACGGGACTCTCTGCCTGACTCAGGGGCACAGGTCATCTTTAATTATATGTCAAATCTAAGACATTACAGTTACTGTAGGGGAAACTCTATTTCCATTGACAGATGATATAACCCCATCACTTGGCCTAGAAGCAGAATTCATTCAGACATACAGAGATTCATAAAAAATGTTTCTGAACTAGCAAATCATTGCCATCCCCTAGTACTGGTGGGCTGAAAATACTCAGTAACTTGTTGCACTAAAATTCAAGGAACAGGTTGCAACGTGGAGCCCTACTCATGCAGAATCTGGCCCTTAAAGCTTTAAGGTTCCCGTCTGTTCAGAAGACACTTCCATTGCTCCCTCATTTCTTGTTTTCCAGAATAACAAAAAAATAGCAGCTTCGTATTTTTTCTGGTTTTAATGATGTCTGGTAGATGTGTTGTTTTCATTTGTAGCATATGTGACGTGGCTTTTAGAAGTAATTTATTTTTGGTGGCAAGCTGCTGGTGCATGCTCCCATGTTGGCTGTTAGCAATTAACACCTTCTGGTCCACGATGGACAACTTCCCACTTACTGCTTTTTAAGGTGCTAAAACCAATCTCCACCAGCTCCACGTCCCATAGCTCCATTTCACCCATATGAGGCTTTTCTTACTGATAAGACAAGGTTTTTCTTTTCCTCGACTAATAATGACACATGACCCAGAGGATATAGAGAAGTATCCCTACAAGATTTTGTTAAGCAGAATCCTCTGACAAGGAGACTGAGGTGAGATAATATGTGTTAAAACCCTCTCAGAGGTGTTACCATGGACAAATACAAGTTTTGGCTTGTGAAAACAACAGCCATGAGAGGGAGCTACGCAAGAGAAGGCACTGAGGAGGTCCTTGTTACCTGTTAAATGTTTGGCTTATCAGCCAGATTTATTTTCCATCAGAAAAATCCAAGTTTAGACAAATTATTTCCTTTTTTCATGATCTGTGCCTGAGTTGTATCCATGTTTTAAGGCCCACATGAAAATCTCACAAGAACAGATCTCCTTCAACGCTTTTGTCACTTTTTATTTCTGGTCATGAGAACAAAATTGAGATAATGATGAAAAGCCTTACAAGGATTTCACTACTTAAAACTATCGAGTCTGCTTTTACTCCTTGAAACGTTTCTTCTTTTTTTGGGGGGGCGGGGGGAAGGGATAATTAGGGGTTTTTTTATTGTTGTTTTGGGGGTTTTTTTGGTGTTTTGTTTGTTAGCTTTTTGTTTTTTAATTTTTTTTTTTTAACATGGAAATGAAGCTTTAAACACCCAGAGATTTTGACACTTGCAGGACTGTGCCTCTCCACTACTGATATGTTGATACATTGCAAGGTGACAGTCCTAATCTTTGCATCCAATAGAATGAGCTCTGTGACAAAATTACTTTGGAAAACAATCTCAACTCAAAATATAAAAATTTGGTGGAAGCTGCTGATGCTGGGCTAACTTTAGCTGCTGGACACTGAGCATTCACTGCAGAAGGCTTTAGTCAGAAAAGCTCAGGAGCTTTAACCATCTGCTAATGACAATTTTCAGAAACCTGTGCAAATTCTACCTTTTCATTATCACTCAGGGAGTATATATGAACAGTGAGGGACAGCTAAGTCAAGGGGCATCCAGAGTAAACCAAAATTTGGAAGAAGCCTCTAAAGAAAGAGGAACTCTTTATGTCTTGAGGAAATTATAGCTTTCACTCCTACAGTGAATTCAGGGGTTTTTCAGCTACCTCAAGTGACACCTCCTTAAACAGTACATTTCTGCAAAAATCCCAAGGATTAAGAAAGAAAGGAAAGAAAAAGACAAAGGGATGCAATCATTTTTTACTACAAATCAACTTATGATGGCTTGATTTCTGAAGGAGAAAGTGAATGATGTAAAAAATTTTCAGTCTTGCACAGAGAGTAGAAGAACTGTACTTGAAAAAAAAGCTTTCTGATGACGTCAGCACTCAGAACAGAATCATCATTAATATTATTATGTGATTTCCTTCTATTAATGAAGCCAAACGATTAAAGTTGCTAGAGAAACTGCCTTAATGGAACAACACAGATAATGGATTTGAATAAATACACAAGCAAAAAGACAATGTCAGGCTCAGTCAGCTGGCAACATTAAATGCCGAGTAAATAAATAGGCTGTGTAGTGCAATATCATCCAGCAGCAATATTATGCTGAATGCCTGGATCACTGCTTTCATGGCTTCTGTAGCCAATTTTGTTTTGGATTTTTTTGGACAAAACCATCTTTTTGGGTTTTTTGGCAGATCCTTTTCCAGACAATTCCACTGGTATGCTTTACGTGTCCTCTAGTTGTTTGTGCGGTCTGTATTCAACCACAGGCCTGTTCAAACACCTTCTCCAGCCCTCTTCACTTGTCCAGAAAATATTTTCCACATAACTCTAACACTTTACCACTTAGTTCCCAAATCTGTCTTACTGGCACAACAGATATCTCTGACAAACTCCCTTTAGTCCACCACTACATTTTTAAACAGAGTCAGAAAATTATTTATAAAGAAGTTTTTAAATACATATTTATATATAGTAAAACAGAGTGCTTCATAGCATTTTTTAGATGTCAATATACACCAGGCATCAAACATTATTCCAAATTAGCCTCTGTAATGCACAGTAGAATGCAGTATCTATATGGGTATACTCTCTCACAAGCCAGCATCTTCAAAAAAGTAAAATCTATTTGAGTCATAGGGACTTGCCTTCCACAGTATCTAAATCAGTCCAGAGAAGGACATTTCTGGGATAGAACTTGTGAACAATCCTACGCTCAGGATAATTATTTTTAAACACAGTTCTCCAGAAAGCTGCTACTAATAATACATTTTAAACCTTTGGCAGAGCAAAGTATGTGGTGATGTTTCCCCCTACACAAACTGCAATACCAAGACAGAGAAACACTGCCTGAGCAATCTCTCCTTATATAAGAGCCAACATTTCCTTTGCACATTGGCTTTTATCACCTCTGAAAAATGTCAGTGGGGACCAATGTTTATAAAACTTATGTTGTAATATGCTTCAGTGCTTTGTGCTGGAGTACAGAGGTATATTTTTGACTGCTCATTTTTTGCATGGAAATTAAGTCCTTGCTGCTTTGGAACACTAAGCATTGTATCACAAGATTGTACTATGCATTAAGAACTTAAGCTTCAGGGTTGTTCCCAAAACATTAAAAGATGTAACATCAAAGAAAGATCCAAAAATCATTGTTCTTGTAAGAAAACATGAGCTTTTCAGTATGCTGATAAATGTACTATGGCCTAATACATTTTGTAGTTGTTATCCTCCGCAGAGTCCTACCCTCCTTATGTCAGGAGAACACATGATAGTTTTTCTCTTTTATTTAGCTTCTAATCTACGTGTTCTGTGAAGGTGAATAAATAAAATTTTTACAAAAAAGAAGAGTGGCTGAGAAATGTACTTAAATGCATTCACTTCCCACACCTCATCTAGAAGGGAGGGATGTGCAAGAAAGGCACAACCTCCCATATTATATATAGACTGTCAAAGAGATATTAGATACACAGTACCAAAGCATACTATAATGCATTTCTCATTTTGGAGGTCAGATTTGTTACACAGGCCCTGTGGCAAAGCAGTGACAGGGCCATAGAGCTGCTGTGCCCACACATCACCCCAGAGACAGTGCACCCCGAAATCTGTCCCGTTATCTCCTACTTCCCAGTGGCTGCTATTTCTTTCTTTCTAATAAGCAAACTGTTGAATTGCCATGATCAGCAACTAGAACTAGCAAGCTCTTCTCTGCTTGCATATGACCTCTCCTTAGTCTACATAAGACGTAAAGCACACCAGTATTTCCCAGCAAGGCAAGAACAATTAGAATTCAAAAGTACTGAATCTTCTTTTAGCTTTTAGGTATCACCCCAGTCCTTGAGATCTCATGATTCATTCTTTGCTAATGAAGATTTGTTGGTGGTTTTTTTCAGTTTATCCAATACATATTTCTAGGTAACGTAAATATGGAACAAATGTTAGTGGGATATGTGTCTAAATCATATTGCTTGCTGTTTTTCTGCAAAAGCCCTTATCCCCACTGTTTTCTATAAAACAGTTTCAGAGAGACACTTACCTTGTCTGACGGCTAGTGTAGTCGTGTAGACCAAGAACAGAAGGATATAATTGAGGAAGCTCTGAAAAACAGGTGTGTTGGCATGGAAGTCTTCTGACAGATACTTGCTTGTGAGACCAATGCCACAGATAAGGAGGGAGAGTACCTGGCCAAGTGCCACAGACAGCAAGAGATCCCTGAAAGGAATGAGAATAACAGACGTAAAATACTCAGCCTCCTCACTAAGGAGGAAATGCTCATTCGCCTCCAGGAATCATGTTCAGCATCTCTGGGAGGTGGAAGAAACATGATGCTTCAGACAATGAGGGGACCTTCTGGGTATAGCCAACATAACATTTCCATTATTTCTGCTCTTATCATGAGCGTAAACATTGCGCCAACACAGTAGCTTTTATTCACATGTTAAACAACAGCAGATGGCATGTCCCTACCATTTAATTTTGCATTTCACATTTCACAAAGGATAATTTAAATCAACCAAAATAGAGTACTGCTTCCTTTGAGCATTCTCCTTAACAAAAAGACCCAAGAGGATCATTCAGACACAGTGGGAAACACAGCTCTTTCAGGTCTCAGTAGCCAAAGAGAAAAAGAAGATAAGGGATTATGTTTCATCATCAAGATGAATATACATTTCATCATATAAACTATTCTTTCCATCTACTATGCAAATATATTTTCTTTCATCTTTTCCACTGCTTACTTTCTCTTCTGCTTGATGGGAACAGGAGGTTCCAATTTTCCCCTTCCTGTCTCCTGGTTGTTAGAAATGTACTTTCTGGTTTGGTTTCTTGCTTTGATCTGTTTTTCTTATTTGCCATCTCCAGTATCCTCTGCATTCTCCTATTACAACCCCATTCTTTTTCCCCACAGGTCTCAAATAGTTTCTCCTTTTGTGCATGTTCTCTGTCTTCCTATAATTTTCTCTTTACTGCAGAAATTGCTATATCTGAAAGACTTTTTCCCTCCAAATATCTCCATCTCTTTTACTCTTCTTGTAGAATTTATCTAACCACACAGCCCAATTGAGTCCAAACAATTCTCCTTTTCCAAATTTTGTCACAGGATCTCCTATGCCCACAACACAGGAATATCTGTATTTTTTATGTTACCCTTAAGAGTTTTCCCAGGTGCCCCACGCGTCAGAACTCTCGTGTTGACCAGGCCTGCTCCACAGCTACACCTTCCCATGAAGAAAAATGAAATGCAAAAGCGTTGGTCTGGTAGAGAAGCAACCAAAAACAATGCCAGGGAGAGCAAAAGGGTATCCAAAGGGGACATCTAGTCCGAACCCTGCCCACTGCTGCTCTTGGTGTCACCAGCCTGCAGAAAAGAGGGGCTGAGCTCCCTAGGGGAAGACATGAAGGAGGGGAGCGTGCTCTGCAGTGTCTCATTTGAGCCTGGAATGGGGAAGGCAACTAGACAATCGTTAAGGGAGTAGAGGAAGAAGGGCAGCACCCTGCTCAGCTATAGCAGTATTTCATGCATGTTCTCTGCCAGACAGTTAAAAAAAATATTGCTTCAAGGCTGCTTTGCTTTCCCTGACAGATTTCCCTGACCTCGGCTCTGTGTTTGGCAGTGATGAGCATCTGTGCTCCCGCAACTTGGTAAACTCAAGCGTCACATTTGTTTCCCTTTCCCTCATAAACAATCCTCCCACTAATGTGTCACGGCGTCAGTCATGGCGTGATTTAACCAAAGAGACACCGGAAAGCACAGGAGGCTGGCTGGTTACATTCAGCTAACATACCTCACTGACAAACAGCCTGACACACAGAGTAAAGAACAAACTTTATTGTGCTAAACCCTGTGTTTTGATGGGAGACTGCTGGATAAGTAGCAAGTAAGACTCTACTACTGCTACCTCCGCTTTCACATTACTCACTCTACTGTGAAACACAACCATGGGAAACAAACACACTCGACAGAAGTGACATCCAAGACCATGATGCAAGTGCTGCCTACACTATTGATCTGTTCCTGCTGTTACCTGCTCTGTTGTTGTCGCGGAATAGGAAATTTGAATAGTGACTGCAATTTAAATCCACATATTAATCTTGCACGCTTGTTTACAGTTCTTCGTTTAGCTGGATATTGTTTCCTACATCCTTCTGTAATTAAGTTTCATGCAGGGTTGTTCTCTTGCCTACTGCCATTTCTACAGTTTCATTTCATTAGTAAATTAAATGTTTGCAAATCGGCTGCCCGCTTTACATGGAATGCAGGTGTGTCCCTCTATCTCGGCTGTGCCTGTGAGTGAAAGTTGTATTACATTCATTGTGGGACTGCACCTGCTCTGAAGAGAAGCATCTTGGATCCTTCTTAGATTTACATAAAGCTAAATACATCCCCTCTCAGGAAAGAATTCTCACAATAACGTATTTCTTGCTCCCTAGGGCTGTTAGTTGGGAACCACACTCATCATTATATTTTTTCAGACTGGTGGGAAGTTTGATGAGGTCTTACAAAAGGCAAATTTTTTAGATCAGCTGTCTATATTCAGGTGTGTCACCAGGCCTAATCGGTCTGTACTGACATTCGTATTAAAAATCCAACCAACAAAACCTGAAAAACACCAGGTAAATTTCAAAGCCGTGTTTGATAGCAGTAGCCCTCTCTGGTGTAATTTTGATTCTCTCATTGCTATTTTGCAATTTATAAAACAATTATACTTTTTCATAGTTGATTCTTTGCCAAGTCATTCAACCACATCTACAAGTGGCAGTTTTCCTAAATAGTCAATGTCTACAGCATATACACACACACAAACACACACGAACACACAGCCTGGTCTCAGCTTCTGTATTTTACACTTCATAAACTTATAAACAAGAAGATAATTCAAATTTTATGGTCTTATTCCTAAAAACTCATTAAGAATACCTTTCTAAGTCTGCTGTCAGTTACAAAATATGTCCAAAAATCCACTTGCTATTGTATTATTGAAGTAATCAATGAACACAAACGGTAATTGGAGTTCAGTAAATACAGACAGGGACAAGAATCAAGACTGTGAACCTAAACACCATCAAGTCTGTAGGTAAAGGTCGAATCAGTATAATCTCTGTAATTTGAAAGAGCTTTTGGGTAAAAATTGTCTTTTGGACAAAACCAGAATGTAAAAAATGCAGAAAACTACGTTGTGGACGTTCAAGTGCAAGTAGTACTATCAATGTCACTGTCTTTCAAAACAGAGTACATAAATGATACTGAGTACATACATACTGCTTGTCTCTGATTTTTGCACACCGTTCGTATTTCTAATTATGTAAGAAAACTCATTCTGAAATCAAGCTGTTGTGCTTCTCTTCCAGTCAGGACTTAGTTAAACATTCCAACGCTGATGGATGATACAGAAAGATACAAATCTTTTATTTCATCAGTGCAAGAGTAGCACGTTAGATATTTACGCAGAACTAATTCAAGTGCCCATGAAATTCTCAGACTTGAAGAAAAGGTGATCCATTTTATAAAATTTAACTACTCCTAAGACTGTTCATGTCCACATTAAACTCTCCTTCCACACCTAGAGATATGCCTATTACAGAGATGAATGACAAGCAGTCGCACCGAAGATTTGGTGTGCTCCCCTTCTGTAAGCTGTGACACACTAACCATTACCATGGAAAACAGGTGAAATGAAAAGTAAGTAAGAGAAAGCAAATCACAGGATCAATAAAATGCTCATTTTTGCCTTGGCTGAATTAAAGACAACAAGTTATCTCTCTCAGAAAAGTGGAAACAAATCTTAAATTATTTGATTAAATTGGTGACAATGTCAGCAGCAATAGAGCAAAATACAATTTTTTGATAAACCTAATAACCAATGTAAGATGTCTGAATTTTACAAAAAATGCTGGTAACATTAACTGTATTTAATTTTTTTCCTGCAAACGATGATCTAATAATACAAGAGTCTTAACTCCTAAGCCTTTAATACCTGGATAAGAATAATAACATACCCACTCTTTTTTAAGAAGAAGAAGCAAGCAAACACTGAAAATATTTCAATGGCTGTGGAAAACCTACTAGTTCCTTTAGACAAAGTAAAAAGTGCTGTCGTCTCCGGCACTCATAAGTATCTTCCCCAAAAATCATAATACTGTTGAAATATGCAATATGGCTCCTATCTGCAGTAATTTCTGTGTTGCTTTTCATATGCTCCACCACTCTAAGACTGGCACAAATGATGATTTCTTCTCTAAGCCTTTGGTCTCTTGGGCTGGCTTCAGTAGCACATTCATTTACTGACGAAGCAACATTCATTCATATCTTGAAGAAACGCTGTGTAGTTTGATGGCCTTCAAACAATACACCAAAAGTAGTCTCACTACAAAAAGCTTTATAAAAGTGAGGGTTTCTGCCTTTCAGGATCCAATTTCTCTTTAGCTGAGTGCTATTCTATTTCTCTACTTGTATTCTATTTAAATAAAAATAAAGCAATTCTTAAAAAATCCCATTTTCCTTCAGTAACATCAAGAGTACCTTCTCAAACTAAGTTAAAACAGAGAAAGATCTTCAGCTTGTAGTTAGACTTTGATCTCATAAATGCATAGAATCATTGAATCATTTAGTCTGGAAAAGGTCATCTAGTCCAACCATTAACCTAGGATCAGATGGGTATTTTGAAGTGACAAGTAGGTCAGAATTACTCCTAAACCTCCAGGTGTCATGTTGCTAAGTGGCTTTTTCACAGCATACTAACAGAAATTTAAAAATACTTCTTTATTGTCTCTTTAGAAGTGGAGCCAGAAGAAAAAGCCTCATCTTTCAATTGGGAGCCATTTAATTCTGTTTAAATGTCTAGGCTGGTAGCTGCTCTGCATCCTTTTCATTTGTTCCTCCAGGCATATGGAAATTTCTGTCACTTGAGTATCTCCTTCTTTATCAGCCATGACAAAGCCAAACTTCTGAAGGCAGACATTCTCATATCAAAGAACTCTGAAGGTAGTGCTTGGTTCCTAGCACATACACACTGGCATAATAAAGTGTACTAAACAGCTATCTGCAGGTTATCTTGTAATTATTTTTCATGAAGTTAAAACATTTAGCTCTGAATACTAGCTCATTCCCATATATCCCAGAACATAGAAACACTCTTCACAACACAAAACCAAGGCAGTGCAACATTCAGAAGGAGCCAAACAATCACAGCTGCTGGAGAATCAGTGACATGCAGAGGGTGGCCAAGTGATTTAAACATTCAGGCCTATTTAACTGACACTAAATCCTGTTTTAAAGCACTCTCCATGTCAGTTTAATTTAACTGCTTTCCCTCCTCTCTTTTGCACTTTATTTAGTATCTTTCCACTGGTAAGTCCCCACTGCATCAGTTTTAGAGTATCTCGGATGGTAAAGAACAGAGGCTACCACTACTTTTAATCTCCAGCATGAGGCGTGTTAATCCTTCAGCATGCCACAGGCTCCAGCAGACAAGAGATTGGCAGTCTGTTTCCTGAGCCAAAATTTCACTAGAGGAACACATCTGTAAAAGCTGATTTACAGCACTGTTAGAAAGGGCCTGCAGGCACGATCGTGCTTCCTCTGGGACGATAATGAGTGCCACAGAAAGTTACCGCTCCAAATGTTCCAAGCGTGTGTTTAAAAAAAGAAAAACACAGATACACTTCATTCAGAGACTGACGACTGCTGTGCCATAGTGAAGTTGATGATGTCTGTCACAGCACTGTGATTTTTGCCAAGCTTCTTCACTTGAGTGAATTTTACTGTGTTTCTATAAAAGCGTGAGGAAAAATAAAACAAGGGCTTAGAAACTTCACATTGATTCAAAGTGAACTGAAGTTACGGCCTTATAGAAATCCACTCAAATTTATTTAAATGCTTACAGGTGGACGTGGAACCTTATTTTAAGATTCTACTTATCTGGTAGAAATGTTGATGCGTATTATGATAGAAAAAACAGGAACAGCACATGTCAAAATCACAATACTAACTACCATCACCAGCATGGAATGTGACTGTTTTCACTGCAGCTGAGTTCCTAAGTTCCCACACCACCCCCCGATTTGAATAGCTGCTTAATGAGGACACGGACATTACTTCCATACTTTGTGGTTCACACTTAACCCTAGGCAGGGTAGACATAGGCAGCTTGTGAAAGAATAAATTAACAAGATTTGTTCTGGACAATCAACTGAGCTCTCACTGAAAGCTAAAGCTGCAGATTTTCTAATAGCTTTGAAGCATATGAAGTCTCCTATTAGTCCTGCATTGCTCTGAAATTGATTGTATCTAGAGAACAAGATTCTACACTAATTTTGCACGGAAACTTATCTTTTCTTATTTTCCCCTTATTCTGACATTTCTGTTACACAGGGGAGAAATTCTACAAGTTGGCACATGCAACCCTTCCCTCCTCTCTGCCTCTGTCAATAAGGTAAGGATTGCAGCAAGTATCTTCAGTTAATGCATCAACACTGCTGCACGCTGCTTTAGAGCAATTTACAGAAGCAGTCCCGATATTCTGTAATTAAATGTTCACAGCACTAACAGCAACCAAGTGGCCCATCACATATACTGATAATAACACCACGGGCTGATGTGCCACAGTATTCTATTGGTCAACTACTCCTGTAGTCTACATTCTCCGTAATCATTCCAGATGATGTCTCAGGAAAATGCAAAGTGGATTGGTAAGTCTAAATAAAAGGCACTTTTAATATTTCTGGCAAGGAAGAACAAACTGATGTAAAATACTTTCAGAATATAGGTATCAAGCCATTGCTGAACAGTGAAATACCAAAGTCTGAATCCCAGATGAAGCCATACACTGCATTAAAATACAAACACTAATATTAACTGACAAATCAGAGAGATAAACCCATGCAACACCAAGCCTATCCATCACTTAATTCCCACTGAGCCATTATTTTGAAATCTTTGTTGCATTTATGTGTTGTACAGGCATTGTACTGGATCTCGGCACAAAGGCTAGTTTTTCCACACAGTGAGCTGCAGACTACCTCAAGCTACCACTGAGGCTTGAAAGAAACTCTCTGTGCCTTAAGCTGGGGGTAGGAGGGGAGCTCTGCACCTCCTTGTTCTCATCATCCTCTCTTGCCACCTCCCCAGTGACTCATCACTTGCACTGCAGCTCAGGATCAAGCTCCACAGCTTCCTTCCTCAGCAGGGCCCAGCACCTCACTGCAGCATCCAAGGGACACCCCGAGGGGCAGCGAAGGGACAGCCAGACCTGGACACGCAGACAGCATTTCCCGAGAGCTGAGGAAACCTCAGCAGCCACTACCCTGGCTGGAAGGACACCCTGGGCATGGGGAGAGCTGCCCATGTTTCTTAGCCTTTGCTTTTTGGCTTTCCTAGTTGCTTTGAGGTTTTTCTATTCAAGACATTAAGGCTCTAATTTGTGTTCAAATACAACCAGGCTTGATTTCAAGAGCCTTTTGGGGACATCACTTAAGGTGTAGGTACATCTGCCTCAAAGCTGTGGCTGACTCAGGCTGTGCTGCTTTTCAGTGACAGCTTGAGGGACTAGCCCAGGTTGTTGACTTTGGATGAAAAAAAAGCAGAATCACATTCAGTAAGCCTTGGGAGTCTCTGAAGTATTTTCTTAGGATGAGCTTTTACCTAATAAATTTCCCACTTCTGGTATATTCCTAATTAAAGCAATTCTTGAAAATGGGTTTAATTTACCATACACTTATACCCCAACTTCACACACATACACACAAATATGCTCATAGTTATGTGTGTTTTACAACACTTTAGTAATTGGAATTTTTTTAAGACTATTCTTACACAGATAAAACATATCCCTGCACTTAACAGTTAGCTATATACTGCTGCACTAAGTGCACAGAAGGCACTTAATCTTCAAATATTATTTATAAATATAATTATTTATAATTATAATTATTTATAATTATAATATATAATAAGATATATGTTTAAAGATGGCAAAGGAAAGTGCGGTGATGAAACTTCCATGCTATTATCTTGACAGAGTCCAGTGCTAAATTCTT
>WEKY01046656.1:18162-31868 GCA_013390045.1 Picathartes gymnocephalus
TCCAGGTACAAACCCCCAGACTTGGAGCCCCAGGGGTTTTTTTTTTTCTTTAAGAAAGACTGTCTCGCCATATACAGTTCTTGGCAACTTCTCAGCCTATACTGGATAGACTGAAATTATTTCAGTCTTTCTGATAAAACCAAAAGTAGAATTATAGATGGCCATGAGATAAAAGAATTGTATTTCAGGTTATTTTAATTAAATAAATTGAATGAAGCTAGCTCCAGCCCATAATGTTTTATATATTTCACTGTCTACCCAAGTATGATTAGAGAAATTAAGATATATAAATATATAAATATGTAAATATTTGATCCAGATTGGAATAATAAATGACAGAATTAACTTTCCATATGAGAGCTTACAAAACTAGTTACAAACACCAGGTGCTGAATATGGTACTTTTAAACAAGTAACTTCTTCCATCATTACCCAGAAATTAATTCAAAACTGATATTTCCAGTCTTAGAAATGGAATAAAAGACTCAATTACGTATTAAGAGTGAGCTGTAATTTCTCAGGCTAGAAATCCATGTGACAGCTACTGAAAATACCACATTTTTGCCTATGAAATCTAGGCAGTCATTGGGCTGCTGATCAGTTATTTTTATCATTCAAGAATAAAGCACACAAATAGATATGGTTTTGAGATGGATATTTATCTTTACTCTCTTCTAAATGCACCAGCCTGAGCTTTCAGATGTTGAAAGAAATGAGGATGTGGAAGGACTGACAGCTCTCTGCTTCTTGTAGAAAAGAAATTCACTGTCAAATTTCATTAGCTCATCTCACTTGCAGCGGTTTTTACGCCTAAGGCTCAGGACATTATAAATACAGTGATGAATATCTTTAGATAGTATGAGAAAGAGTTTTAAAGTTTCAGTTCAGTTAAGATCATCATCAGCTCCCAGTTTTCTCACAGGAGCTGAAAGCCCACAGTAATAGACCTGGATGATTCCCAGCATCAAGAAAAATAGCTCACCAGTGCCCAAAGTAGTACAACATCACTTCTTACTGCTCTCTTGCCATTACTGTACAGTGCTAATACAGTTTAAACTGATGGAGGTTTATGGACTCTTACAGCTATTGAGAGACAGTTGATAAAGGAGTAGATGAAAAGCATTACAGCTCCTGCTATACCCCTGCCACTGATAAGCCAATCTTGATTGAACGGGCTGATGGAAAACAAGTTTAAATGACTCAAGATTCCTCAAGTGATAGATGCTGCTGTAACTTAATTCAGTGTTGTCAGAAACACCAAAGTATGGGCTTGGAGTTCCTGGAAAATAGTATGTATGTGAGTCAGGATGACGGATTATTTCAGATTTTTCCTGGTGCTCCCAGAAGTGGCAAAAATTGTTTCTGAATTTCTGTCTCCATAAAACTCGTAACTCTAAGGATGTGCATTTGTGTGTACTGACTGTTCATCTACAATTAAGCAACTATAAAAATTATAGCTTAGTTGTAAAACTGGAGGTCAAAAAAGACAGGTGTTAATACAGGAAGTGCAAAAATGCATCTGTGAATATCATGGCTGGCTTTGGAGAACTAAGACTACTAATTCAATTATTACAAGAGGCAGAATTTTTTTCCATTTTTTTTTAATATCAGTGCATTTGCAAAACAAATAACAATGATTTTTCATTCCACAAAGCATTTATTATCTATTGTAGATATGTAATTTAAAAATCAAATTTATCTGCCTGGATTCTGAAAAATATTTTGCTGGATAAAACTAACTACATTTAAAACTTCAGAACACAACAGTTACTTTTTTTTTTTTTTGCAACTCTTAAAAATTGTTCCAGAATTCAAAGCACCCTGCTTCTGTGGGCCACATTTTCTCCCCAGGTAGGTATATGCAATTCCCATAAATTTGCATCTTCTTTACAGTGAGTTTCTATTCTATAATCTATATGCTTGAGGCATGTAAAAGAACCTTAAGAAAAATGTCATTAAATTGGCCCCTGAATATTGGCCCCTTAATTGCACCCCTGGTACAGAAAGACAAAGGATATCCACGTTAGCATTTCCTCAAGGACAGCACTAAACCTTTGCACACTTTTCCAAATCTCCATCTACTTCAAAGGAGAGATGCTCATGTGCCTGTGGCTCATTCTAACTTCAGCTCTTCAAGGCTCTGACCTTCTTTTGTTTTTTCCCATGTGTGGGTTGTATTGCTGCTACCTCCTTCTGCAGCCCCTCAGGCAGGAGTAATGCTCATGGATATTATGACAAACACAAGGACATTAAAATTTTATGTATTTTTTTTTTCCCCCAACAGTTCTTTAATGCACGGAGGCCAAGATTTTCCTCCTTTGGGTGAGTGTCTTTCTCTATCCTCTCCTTGTCTGTGAAGCCTGTATACTGAGTTTCAGGGTGGCACAACTTCATTAAGGAGAAACAGGAAACACCCCCAGCAGATCTACCACTAATCTGGTGGCTGATACACTACAAGAGGCAGAATATGCGAAGGCAAGTCCTCAGAACAAGACCCCTGAAGGCACTTAGGCAAACAATTTAAGAGTTTGGCTGCTTTACTGAGCTGGGTGTCACCTTCTGGAAGAGAAGTTTGTGGTCTGGCCCTAGAGAAATTGCAGAGGCCCAGCTACAGAGTGAATTCCTAGTTTGGGTCAGTAACTACCCCAGGTCTACAGCAATGAAGGGTTGTAGTAGGCTATACCCTTCCTGGTTCAGCTGGATCAATTGTGACTGCCCTACTTGCAGGACTTGAAAGGTGATGAGTTTTCTTCTCTGTCTGCTACTGGTCCTTTCTGAAAGCAAGGTCCCTCTAAAGTATTTCAAGTTGGGTGTCCAGAATTGACACAGCAATAACCCAGGGGTGCCCTCACAGGTCTTCTCTGCCTTTCTACTTCAAAGACGCAGAAGGGTCTTGCAGGTAAGGAATCACTTGGTGAAAGGGGGCACGACAGAACCAGCCTCACAGAGTTGGAGTGCAAGTACTTCTCCTTGCTTTTGCTGTTCAATACACAGCCAAAACTACACAGGAGGTTCAAACTTCTGCATCTGCATTCTTCTTATGACTTACAAAGAAAAAAGATATTTTGAGTGGAAATTACAACTGGGGAGAATTCAACTCCTGCTAAATGAAAAGTCCAATAACACTAAGTTCTTCATTTTTAGGTACGAGTGTGGTGGTTCTGGTTTACTGCTCTACCCTTAGGCTCCAAGATAAATCTCTCCCTTCCTCTCTTCCTTTCAGTTCGGTGAAACAGCACAACTGCCTCTGTCAACACTGTAAATTTACTACAGACCTGACACACAATGATAGAACAGGCTCAGCTGAAAAAACGTAAGGGCACTGATCTCATTTTTGCTGTTTTACTAGAATCCAGAATTGCAAGGTGTTTGAAATAAATAAAAATAAATAAATTTTAAGTGATTTGGGGAGTCCCCAGCTGCAGATTTTTAGAGAGTCAAGACAGAGAAATTCCTGGTCTACAGGATCCTGCTGCAGTGCTGAATGTATGACCAAAGTCACCGATGACCTAAAGAATGAGAATGATGAATCACTTAAATAAAAATTAAACCTATGAAAAAAGGGGAGCTGTAAGGTACTTTAGCAGGAAATAAAACAAATGACATTTGCCAAAGCACTGCTCACTGCCTTCCAGGTTGCTTTATTGCAATTTCTTCACAATAGTAGCATCTAAATTTCAGATATGCAAAAAAAGAAAAGAAAACCCAATCATGTAAGACAGATCTTCTGAGTGGGTACAATTTTGCCTTGCCAGCACTGAATTGTGGAGTCAGGCAAAGGCAATGAGCAGGTTGTAACCAGTCCACACTGAGGGTGTCCGCAGTGTGTGCAGCTGATACACCATCTCCTTCCCATGTAGAGGGCAACAGGATTCCAAAACATGCCCTGACCCAGGAGAACATGGATCAAAATTGATGTTCCAGCTGCAGCAGACGAGATCAGCCTCGTGTGGCTTTCCCAGTGTATGCTGGGAAGTTAATCAGCACCACGCCACTCTCCTGACAGTGGTGATACAGAGGAGGCATAGCTCTGCTCTTCCTCTTACCCTTCAGGTGTGCCAACCTCCTCATCCCTGATACTGGGGAGTGGCACCCCTGTATTTTTCCCCTGGTTGTTCCGCATGTAGTGTGTCACCACCGGCACCTGTATTGGTTCACCCTCACAACACCCCAGTCAGAGAGATTCACAGAATATCCTGAGTTGGAAGGGACCCACAAGGATCACTGAGTCCAACTCCTGGCCCAGTGCAGGACACTCCAAGAGTCGTATTGTGCCTGAGAGCATTGTCCAAAAGCTTCTTAAGCTCTGGCAGACTTGGTGCTGTGACAATTTCCCTAGGGAGTTGTTCCCATGCTCAGCCACGCTCTGGTTGAGAATGGTTGAGCACTACTATCTATCTAGTGGTTATCCTAGTAGCTAAATAAAACTTCCCCTGACACAGCTTCAGGCCATTGTCTGGTCACCACAGAGATCAGTGTCTGTCACTTCTCTTCCCCTCACGAGGAAGTTGTAGATTGCAATGAGGTCTCCCTTCAGTTTCCTCTTTTCCAGGCTGAACAAACAAAATGTCCTCAGCCACTCCTCATACGGCTTCCCCTCAAGGCCCTTCACCATTTGCATGTCCCTCCTTCGGATGCTCTGTTACAGTTTTATAATCTTCTCATGCTGTTGCGCTCAAAACTACACACAGTGCCCGAGGTGAAGCCACACCAGTGCAGAGCAGACCAGGACAATCACCTCCTTCAGTCACCTGCAGGAGGCTCACACTGCTCTCTCTGATGAAGCTCATCTCCTGTGAAGACAGCCATGGAAGATCCCGCTCCAGCCTAAGCATCTTTCCAAAAGGATCGCTTTTCCAAACCAGAATAGTAAGTCCACTGGTGTGCAGGAAGGCTTCCTCACAGACCAGCTGCTTTTCTTCAGCAGAGAACCTTTTGCCTCTCAGCCATATACAAGTGTGGTCACAACCTTCAGCTGGCAAGTTTATTTTATTTTCCCTCCCAGCACGATTCACATCTGTGCTTGCAGCAAAGAGAGCAGAGGGTCAGTCTGACAGTTGAAATGAAAAGTGTGAGGAAAAATCAGAGATTAAATCATATTCTGTGTAAGCATGACATTTGAGACACTCTGCTCCCAAAGCCTCAGACTGCTACTGTTACAAAAATATACACATAAACCTATCATTAGCATTAAAAAGATTAGGAAGAATTTCCGTGTTATTCAATAGCATTTGCTCTGCAGAAATCACCCCTCTGAAACGCATCTAAGGCTGTAGTCATAACTGAAAGATAAAATCCCAGTCATAGCTCTCCATTTCCTTGCCTTTTGGAATTGAAGTTAGCCATTAAATCGGATTTCACTGTAATGATATGCATTATGTTCTCTATTGATGGCTTTTTATTCTTCCCAGTAAGAAATAAGACAAGTTGAGAAAAGACAGAAATTCTCTTGTCGCTGCATAAGTGAATCAAGTGACACACCCATCATATGTAGTAGACAGCTTGGCTAACTGCTTATGCTCATGTGGGCCATCCTGCAGCATGACTGCAGATATCTTACACATTGCTTTTGAGCAACATGCACTGCTCAATTCATGTATGGAAGGCGTTATCTGACAAGTGTCATGCAGGGCTGTAAAGTACCTAAATACTTCAGAGATGTAACAAACTACCTTTAATTTGCTTCCTTCATTTACTTACGGAATAAACTAAAATTTAAATCAGTTTGAATTAAATTAGTTTGTATAATCAAATACTCCTGTTTTTAAAGCCTAGTTTGAACATATGCATCACCCATGGTTATATCTGCGTTAAGCAGGTGCAACAGGCCATGACAGGGCTTTCTATGACGTGGGAGTGAGGCCACTGCACTCACCCCTCCGTTTCCCCATGAAAATTTTGGTGGAGGTCAGGCATCCCAGTGGCCTGCCCAGGTGGGAGCAGAGAAATCCAGAACAAGACTGAGAAGCTGATGATACTTGTGAAATACCGTGACCATGATTTACCACGCAGGATGTCATTCTGCTTCTTCAGATTCTGTTTGAAAGGAATAAGATGAACATGTCTTCACAAACAGACTGTGTGAATCTGCTTGTAGATAGGGCCAGGAACTTAAAGATAGAGAAGTAACAGGAGAAACAATTAGTTCTAGAAAATGTTACTAATCAACATGGACTGTTGCTCAGCCAAGGGTGTGTTAAATTCCTGAACCTAGAGAAAAAGAACAGACTTAATAGAATTATGAATATTTTTTTTCTTTCTTTTATATAACAAAAGGGGGGTGCATATTAGAGGGGGGCACAGAGTAGGCAATTTGGGAAGTCTGTATCTTCTGAGTACCTCAGCCAATGGGGAAAAGGAACAGGGTGATGTGGCTGGTAACACAGGATAAAGACGGGACTGTGTCACTCAACAATTTGAGAGACCCTGTGGGAAATGCCCCATGGCATCTCCCATTATTCAAATAAAGTTACAGGACTCCTCTGTCTCCTTTTTGGACATAAACCTCTGGGATCGTGGACTAATTTTCCTAACATGTTCTTTGCCAAGATTTATTTTCTTGGGAAGACAGAAGGAAGGGACATCATAGAAGATTGTTTGCAGATGCAAAAATATCTTTACCAACCAAAACCAAATTTGGCAGGACAATGGCCCTTCAAATGTTCAAATGAAGTTGATGAGGACGATTATTTTCCTTGTGAATATTTTCATACTGCTCCCTAAGTGTGATTACTAGACCAAGCACCTGGACAGACATCAGAGGGCCTCACAAGGGAAATTATCTGAACAAAACAGTGGCAGTCAGTGAGAAAATTTCGGTATAAATCATGCCACATTGCTGCTACAGTTTCCTTACTGTATGCATGGGTGGGCAGTATATGGCCCTTCAAACAGGACAGCAATCTGAGACCCAGACACTATTTTTTGCTAGTTTACAATTTACACTGTTGGGAAGTATCACACTGTACCTGTGTGCACTGCACAGCTACGTGAGGTACACAATATTATCAGTATTGTGTTAAGGTTATATATAAATATGTTTATTAAAAAATAATTTCAAGCTTAACTAACATGATTATGAATATGCAGGAATACTTGAGAGATATCATAGGACCAGATGAGACAGATTAATCTTGTAATTAATTGTGTGCTTGAATTTAATTTATATGCTTTTATTATTTAGTACCTGTGTCAACCACTTAATTTACCTGCAAATCACTTCCTTATATAATATTAATGAAACATTCTATATTGAAATTCATCAAACTATGGAAATCAGATATTAGGAAGACTCATTATATCACCAATTTATCCTCTTCTAGTTTAAAACAGTTCAAGACCTGTGGCTTCAGAAACCACTCCCTCAGGAAGAGTATTCCAGTTCAAGAAAGAGCATTCATAGCAGAACAAACAACATCTTTTCATAGTCAGAGATCAGAATTAAAAATCCAATTTACAGTGTGGAACAAACTACAACAAGACTTTGAGAAGAAAGAAATAACAACAGTAATATTAATTTCAACACAAACCTTGCACAAAGGTCAATGATTTTAGAGCTCTGTACAGATGACATTCTGAGAAAATGAAGATCATAGAGATTTATGTGGTAAGAGACCTACAAATTTGTCTGTACAGCCCAAAGCTGGAGATGGGACTGCTTGGAGTGCTGAGGAGCTGCTGACTGAGCACAGGGAAAGATCAAATCAATGAGAAACATCAAAGTAATCACTTGTTTAATCTTTGCTAAATTGCTTGCTTAATCTTTGGCTTAGTCTAATGAATGTTTAGGGCATTCCTGAACTACTCAGTTGGGAGGGTGCACCGCTGTATTTCAGAAGGAGTGTCTGGAAACGAGAATGGTTGGGAATTGGCACTGTTGTGAGAAGGGGAAGAAATAGCTGAGAACAACCTTGCTACAGGGTCCTTGGGGGTCATCCTGGGTCTGGCTGGGATCAATTACCTACCTTAATCTCGACTCATTAATTTTTTCTTACTTTCTCCCCTTGAACTGCAGAAGTGAAGGAGTGAGAGAGCAGCTTGGTGGGCACCTGTCAACCAGGCAAGGTCAATCTACCAGAGGAGCAGAGAAGATCGCGTTGCACCTCTCGTCTCACCCCAAGACACTTCTGCCCTCCCTCTGCCTGTGCCCAACACCAGGAATCTGGAAGGTGTAGCAGCAGCAACCATGCTGAGGCCACTCTGTCTGCCGAGCTTGTCTCATACCAGCGTCAAGCAGTTAAAAAAAACTCTGCACCTTCTGACTCTGTGGCAAATACTTGTTAGGTATTCTATCACGTCTGATTATTTCTGCAAGGTCAGACAGACGAAGCACTTCAGTAATCCAGGATGGCTTGTGGGATGGAAACTATGGTCGTTGGTCCAGAGGTCTTACCTACCCTAGCAGTGGGGATCAGGAATAGCAGGCAGGGGTCTTGAACTGTGGGATATTTTCAGCACACCTAGTCCCAGTTCTACCACAGACCTCCCATGGATATCTTCAGCTCTCCCTGCCTCAATTTACTCTCCACTGTTGTGCCTGTTCAGGTCAAAAAATCTCAGGGAAAGGACTCCTTTCTACATTAAATGAGCACCTACTGGAAAGCCTTTATGTAGGAAGCAGAATAGGAACAGAGGGGCAATACAGAAATAGTTTCCACAAGAAAACCCAGTGGAAGGTGCCTTCCAGTGTTGGAGGTTTCACCCCTTTTAACTCCTTGTGGGAAAGACCTTTCTTATCCTGCAAAAAGTATATTGTATTGTCTCTTTGTAACTGCAATTTATTTTTTACTTGGGAAAGCTGAAGCCTTACACTTTCCTTTTTTCCATTTTCAGCAAACCTTTTGTTGTGTGACACCTTTTGGTTCTTTGTAATAAAAATGCTTTCATTGCCTGGATGTATTGATTTTCAGTTTCCTGAATCTTTGTGCTTTACTTCCACGGTTTTGCTGACACAGCTTAGGCTGAACCTCACAATCCCATTCCCCCTTGCCCCTGACTGAAGAAACAGTTCTCATCAAACTGGATAAAGCTCATCAGGCATTTAAAAATTATGTCCATTCCGCTCCAGCCTCCTCTTTTGTCCATTCTTTTAATCTCTTCCATCCTCCTCCCAGTGTTGCAGGACAGAAATCAAATACAATTTAGACAATTTTGTTTCAAAAGGAAACTTCTAGCTTGGTGAACTTGATCTGCAAATAACTGGCCTGTTGAGACAGGACAAGGGATAATGGTTTTAAACTAAAATGGGGGAGATTCAGACTAAACACTGGAACAGGTTACCCAGAAAGGTGGTACCAGCATCATCCCTGGAAACATTCAAATCAGGTAGGACGTGGCTCTGAGCAACCTGATCTAGTTGAAAATGGCCATGGTCATTGCAAGTGGGTTGGACTAGATGAGCTTTAAAGGTCCCTTCCAACCCAAACCATTCCATGATTCTATTTTGTGATGCAATTATGACAGTTACAATTGTGAACTATACACATGGGATTTTATAGGCAATTTCTTGTTGTCATAAATACACAGGTACTGGGGCCAGAATGTAACTTGTGGAAGAAATTTACATTGACAAAATTCTGTGATGGCATGTCCAGTGTCACTAGAGGTGAACCTGATGTTATCTCTTTATTTCTTACTTCAAGGAATTGAGAAAGGACACAGAGGAAAAGAGATTCTTTAAAGTGAAATCTGAGTCAGGTTGAAAGTTGTAGCAGCCAAACATTTTTCTTGTCATTGTGAATGCCCTGGAGAAAACGGCGACACAGACTGCGAGGGTAAATGCTTTTTTGTTTCATTATCAAGCGAACAAAAATCACGTGTAATTTCATACCCAAAGTATTCAAGGTTCACAATTTGAGAAGAAACTCCCAGAGGGAAAAAAAAAGTTCTTCATACATCTGCTAACTCCAGATCTATTACTAAAATCTAACATTTTCATATTTTTGTATCTTAGAAGATTTCTGTGGCTACCTGCTAAATGAATCCCCTCAAACTCGCCTCATGGCACTTATTATCTCAGAACTTTTAATGTTTCATATAATATTTAGATCACTTTCGAGAAGAGTAAACCATTACAGCATACATGTAGACAAAACAGAAGGCAACCTCCACTTGTTTTTTCATAATTCCTTTAATTTCCTTCCTTAAGAAATCTGCTTGAGTTTCTGGATTTTTTCCAACAAAATCTTTTTGATCCCAATTGTCACATTCAGGCAGCTTCACATCAAACAGCTAACTCGAGCAGTACAGGGTATTTAGAAAAATACACAGCTTGATACTTTTCATGCTATGATATTATAATTAAAATGGAAACAATCCATTCATGCAATCTAACCTTGGATATCACACACAAAAATATTCTACAGAGCAACTCTAGAACTGAAATCAGCACTTCTTGCACAAAATCTTCTTTCAGAAAGACATCCACTTTTATTTGAGTTCAAGGCACAGGAATCCATCAGATTCCTAATTAAGTTGTTTCCAGGAAAGCTTATTTGAAGCTTATTTCTAGCATGAATTTTCATAGTTTCAGCTTTGTACCACCAGGTCATATTATGGCTTTTGACAACTACCTGCTGTATGTAAAAAGAAGTTAACACAGGAAAAAGAAAAAAAATTATCTACAAACTACAAGTTTAGCTGATAAATCAGAAATAAAGCTCAAAGTACCTTGAAGAAAAATCACTTTCTCAGAAGAGCTTTATGAGGGACCAACAGCTGGCTGACCCTGTAACCAGTTGTGCTTGGCACGACCTGGCACCCTGGCTAAGCTGCTTCTGGCTAGAAAGCTACTGCAGAACAGTTTTTTGCAAACAAAGGTTTTTCCAGTGAAGCTGTTACGGTGACAGCTAACATGTTTGAAAAGAAAATTAAAATGAATACTTGCATTATTGCAGGTATTCATTCCATTTTCTTTTTTCTCCCTTTTATATTTTTTTGCATTGGACTAGGTTGAGGTGTGTGTAAGTTCCAACAAAAGAACATAGATAAAAATAAGCTAAAATGTCATCAGGGATCCACATGTCCATTCACTTTTACCTCCAGCATAAGACAGACCACAGGACGTCTCAAAATTAATGCCTGTTTGAATCAGAGTATGTATTTTATAAAGGTACCCAATACTGTCCATTGTTCAGCAATGGACAGACTTGAGAGTCTTGACAAGTTGCTCCAGAGATTAATTACCTAGCTACTAAAATCTGTGTCTATTATTTCAAGGAGGTATTTATGTAGCATCAGCTTTCACGCTACTACTGCTTCCTGATGCTCTATTACCAATTTTTAACATATACAAAATTATATCAAATCACTTTCTAATCTTATTTTTGTTTAATTAAGCAGGCCATGCCTTTCACTATAAAACATTCTTTCTTTTAGGACTTCTGTGGCTCTCACTTAAAACTTCTCTAGTTTATCAGCATTCTTCAGTCTTGAACAATGGAATGGGACGATGTCCCAAAGCCAGTCATACCACAACCAAGACGTCCTCAATATTTCCTTGTTCACATATCAAAAATCTCATTATCCCTTTTGCATCACACGCTCACAGTAGAGGTCATACCCTGCTAATTCCACACACAGTGTCTCAACCTGTTCTGATACTGCTTTCTAGGACAGAGCCAACAATTCTATCAGCATGGTCCACAGTGTTTACTCCTATATATAGTCCTTTTACTTGGCCTCCTACAGATTCCTACCGCTTTCTTGCATTTTGTCCATAGCAAAAGACCAGAGCAGATCACTCTGTACAACACTTCTTCTGTTCACTATTGCCACACCCCTTTAACTTTGTGTCATCAGCAAATTTTACATGGAATAATTTTGTCTCCTTTCACATCCACTGATAATCATGTAAAACAGCATGCAATTCGTCATCCTATGTGCTCAAGAAACTGCCACTATGCCAGTTTTAACACCATCTAATGGGTGTACAATGTTGATTTTGTCTTATTCTACTTTCTTAATCTAAACATTGCGTGTTAGCAAGTTGAAAAGGCTGAGAGTTGGATTTCAAGACTGTCCCTAAACCAGCAACAACCTCAGAAAAGGCACAAAGCTGTTTTGACAAAAGATATTCACCATAAGCCCACACTGATTAAAACTAATTACTTTAACCTTTCCTTAATATTTGATTAATCAGATGCCAGATCTGCTGCAATGTCAGACCAATGGCAAGGTGATAGGGCAACGAATATTCGAATCACCTCTTTGGTCTTTAATAAACCAGTATAAGAGTAATTTATTTCCTCTTCTCTGGACCTCCTCGCTGCCAGCCAGCACCAGCAGCCCAGAGCACTCCTCTGGATGCAGATTGCAAGATCTTGCTCATTTCCAAGTGTCCAGCTTCTGGATTATTATCTTCCTTAGCTACTCCTGGAACAGAAAGTATTTTGTTGTTGCCATACAATACACCACCTGGATTTTTCAGAGAATCCTACTTCTTCAATTTCTCTCTTGAAGCAAAAGGACCAAACAACTTCCCCCTTTCTCTGCAAAGACAGCACAACCACCTACCCTCAAGCAAAGCACAAACATTTCTCCTCCTGCTTACTGTCTCTCCTAGCCTCACATGCTTCCTACAGTCCTCAGATTTTGCTGCACATCAATTCTCATCTGCTCTCCTTTTCTTTCACTGGTTATACATTCTAAGTCTTTTTGTTCATTTTTTAATGTAATCATGAAAGCACAACTGACTGGAAGGTAGAATATTTTGGGTGTTCTTTTAAGAAATGCTATGAAATGCTTTTCAGAAAAACTAAAAAGAAGACATGAGAAAGAGCTAGAGAATGTGCTCAGTCAGAGAAATCCATTCAAATGCAAGTAATGTCAAGACTGGTGGCATTTCTCAGCTCCATGAAATGTTAGGAAACTTTAAACCCCAAGAAAACTTCACTGTAGTCCAAATCAAATTTGTTTTACTGCTCTCTGTCATGATTTTTCACTATATGGATTGAATACTGTTTTCGAAAACATAATTTGCATAGGGATGAATACTCTGCTATGCTGATCCACAGAGACTGTGCTTTTATAGCTCAGACTTTGAAGTTTCTCAAGATAGGTAAGAATAACTCTCTTAAAATAATTCCCCACAGCAGGTGAAGAATGTAACTGTGAGAAGGGTTATTAGAGCTACAGGAGTCTAACTGATCTGTCCTGGTAATAAAAGACTCATTTTCTTTTAGCAAACTAGAGGTTTTGCACCTGGACATGTAAGAAGTCTATACTTTTTAAAATTTATGGCAAATTGTAAAAATCATCTTTGCAGAAAGAATGAGCATAATTAATTTTAAAATACTGCTTGAGCCATCAGAGAAGGACTTAAACGGAAATTAATTGTTGGAAAGTTCTTGGGAGGCTCTTTATGCCATAAAATGAAATCTTGGTTTCCCTGAGATCAATAAAAGAGAGATCAATGCTGACTATTGAACCACGGGGTTTTAGCTTCTTATTATGGCCTGCACTGCCTTTTGAATTTCATTGTAACAACAGCTGGATTCAAATTAAAATCATTCTCCCTATTGCTCCACTGAAATAATAGTTATGTTGCTCTTCAGTGATCCAAGGGAACAAACCTTATTGTCATTGTTAAAAATAATGGCACTTTACCAGTAAAAATGTGAGTTGATTCTGGTTTACTTTTTCTCTAATAATAATGGTTTATACTTTGATTTTGAGAAAGAGTGTGTAGTGAAAACAAAAGCCTAATT
>WEKY01046660.1:777-18665 GCA_013390045.1 Picathartes gymnocephalus
GCTTTTCCTTAGTAGTAGAATGCAACTTTACCCTTCTTGGAATTTCATGAAGGCCAGAAGAAATACTATAATCCTACAGAAGTCCAGGCGGTAGATTTTTTTGACAACAAAAATACTTGACTGATCGGGGTCTTTCTGGGTCACAGCAGCTGCTTACAGCAAGGTTTCCCTTGTCTTACTCCATCTCTGTCTAATAGTGTTCCGGTTTCTGAAATTCACACCAAGAGGATAAGCTAAAAATGACACATCCATGTAAAACATCTCTTTGTCAAAAACTTGAAAAGTTTTTGGTCATGATGACTTTTTTTTTTTTNTAATTCTTTTTTTTTTTTTTTTTTTTTTTTTTTAACAGCCTTCAGTATTTATCACCTAGACTTCTTTTTAGTGTAAGGGCATGTGGAAGGCAAGAGCAACTCCCTTGCAGTTATCTGACCAAGGACATGGTCAAATGGGGTGGTATTGAAGAGGAGGGTTCCAAACAGAGAGAGGGTACCCAACCAACAAACAAGAAACAAACCTCTTCACATACATGATTGCTAAAGATGGAGTGTGAGGATGTTATTTTGGAAAGATCACCTGACTAAGGATCTTGATCAAAATGGGTGACCAGGGTCAAGAGGAAGACACTGAAAGAAACCATACTGCAACTTAGAGCTACCAGACTTGTCTGGCAACAAGAGAGATAATGAGAAGAAATAAACCTTATCGGTCATAATAATTAATTGACTGTCAAGAAAATGCAGGAGCCGCTTCAAAGAGAACCAGCTTGAATTTTGCAACTGATAGGGATGCAGCCCAGAAGGTTCATGATATTGGGAGGAATTATATCAAATCACGAGGCAATCTGCAGAGAAAGAGGGGCCTGGGAGGAACAGAGAGGCAATCAGGCAGAAAGAGGTTATGTATAAAACAGGACTGATCACTGTGCTTGTCCTGATGAGCCCGGCACCTGATCATTGCTATCTGTCCTGTCTTCTCATATCATTTTAGTAAATATTTTCTTATCTCTCTCTGTGTAATTTCATTCTCCATCCTGTGTATTTTCATGGTGCAAGGAGTGAGACTGTGTCCGTGGGTGCCCATGGCATGAGCTGCCAGTAACTGAAGTCAGTGGGGTCTCATCAGCACCTACTGGAGTCAGTGGGGCTCTGTAACCTCCAGCCACTAAGACGGGAAGAGTGAGTGTGGCCAAAGCCAGCTACTGGGGGTACTGGGACAAATCAGGCAAGTGAAGGATTCAGCATCAGTAGCTGGAGTAGGACCACAGGTCTCATGCACCTGGTATCATTTGCTGGGGATATTTGTGTCTTTATCCAATTGAGTTTACTTTGGGTGTGCATGTGTATCTTCTAGCAAAGGTCAAGCTGGGTAACCTGTCATCTATGGGTGGTCAGGTCTGGGATAAGGTATCAGGACAGCAGAGAGCCCACACGTGTATTTGGGGGACCCATGAGTGTGGGATGCCTATGGGATGAGCATATGTGTGTAGCTTTGCGTGTGTGTGTCCCTGTGTGTCACTATCTGGGATACATGTTGAGAAAAAAGGAAAGCAACAGTTGTGTCCCTCAGTCTGCCCAGAGACCAGTCTGGGTTCCCAGACAATGAACTGAGCTCCAAGTCCTGGGCTGGAACTGCTGGGGAACCTCACTTAACACTATGTCTGAATCATGAGGAAAGATGGAGAGCATGACTGTAAACATGGGCTGGAGCTTTAAAAATCAGACACATGATGCAGACTTGTACTGGAGAGCTACAGTTGCCCTGCAGTACCCTTACTATTAATTTCACACTTAATAAAGCCTTTTTCAAGCACACTATCTAAGCTAAAATTGTGTATAAGATGATATATCAAGAGTTTTCAAGGATCTGTAAGTAGTGATTACCCCTACACTACTTCTTTATATTCAATAATGATCTTTTCCAAAGAAAAGAAATGTTTCCATCATGGCTAAAGTGCTACAGCTGTCTTATTCATTGTAATGAACTACTTTAAATGGAGAGACTCATTTGTACGAATAAAGAAGTATGTTTCAAGTGGCTCAGTAATTTGTAGGTTTTCATTCTGAAATTCAATGTTTCCGTTCTGTTGTACATAATTTGTGTCCCTTGAGAACCCTCATTTCCTCACGGTAGATCGTACTCCTAATAATATCAACTCCCTTAAGATACAATAATGATACTCTTCTCATAAGATGTATTTAAGAAGTACCGAAGAGTGATGCTATAGAACATGAAAGAATAGCAATATTTCTTGTATTGCAAGTGGAAGTAAAAGCTGACATTTCAGTAATGGTCATTCTACATTTGAAAGCCTGTGTAACATTGTTACAATTATTAAATAAAGGCTTAAACAAATTTTTATATGTCTGAGATGAAAAATATTTTAAATGCAAGAACAAGGGCATAAGAAGAATATCTGCATTTTGCTTTTCTTCTGTTCCTTTTTGATTTTGCTAAACCTTAATTATGCTGCTTCTGATCAAAGGGTGAAATTTGATTTCTTCCACTATCTTGTCTGTGTAGTTTCTATACCATGTTAAAAACAGAGAAATAAACAAACAAACAAGTTACCTATCCTGTAAAGCCCACATTCTGCTAAAGACAGATGCTCCACTCATTTTAACTTTGAGAGAAACTAAATTCAAAAAGATCTGAATGAAAAGGGCAGTTTACAGTGGTATTGAAAAGTGAATTAATGATTAATGTAACAAATCTGCCTCTTATCCAAAGTGCAAGAACAAACTAATCAACAGATGTGTGTCTAAAATGCCATAAAAGTAGAAAGCAGTAGATGCAATTTTAGTATGGCAAGAATTATTGATGTTTTATCTTAAAGTTTACTTCACCCCTGCCAGATATCGGCGATTCTCTGGCTGAAAACTGAGCCCAAGGCTTTCATTGCACAGACAAAACTACACGCAAGGACTATCCAAGATACACAGATAATGCTGGTAAAAATGTATAATATTGCTTCCCTTGCAGAAATATCTAGCTTGCGTGTTCTGTGAGACATTGTAACAGGTATTATAGAGTTTAGCACAGAACTGATAAACGGTATCAGTGTGTGAAGATTATCAGAAGCAGTCAGTGGAAATGTTAAAAAAACAAACAAACAACAAACAAACAAACAAACAAAAAAAGAACCCAAAACCCCCTGAAAAAGTGAATTCACTCATTTCCTTTGGCAGCCTAAGGAATAGGATCTGGACTTGCACTTGTTTATGGTTGACTCTATGTCTCTTCCGTTTTAATCTGTTAAAATTTAAGCATAGTCCTATTTTAGTATTATGTCTCTGTGAAGAAGACTGAGAGGTTGTACAAAGGTGGAATTGGAGGGGGAAGGGAACCAGAGAAAATGCGACATTGCTACTTGAAGTGATGCAAAGTTGATTTTCTTCCTTTTTGTTAATGAGCAGATATTTGACCCCCTAAAAAGACCAAGCTGGCTGGCACTGTTTTGTCTGCCTGTTGGAAGCCTTGGGAAAGAGGCCAGGGCAGGCTGGCCGTGGAGAGTGAACGACCCCTTACATCTTGGCTGCAATCACTCTGACTCAGTGTTAAATTGGTTGGGAAAACTGGAGATATCTAGTACTCCTCGGTGATATATGCCATGGGAATAAAAAGATTTCATTCCCAAGATTCACAAAAATGTCAGTGATGAATTAAAATAAAATCTTGCATTTCATGTATAAGATAGGTAATCCTAACTAATTGATAAGAGTGGACTTTTTTTATGTGTGTGTCTTTTTTACAGTGGAAGGAAATAGCTTCCACTTAATCTAAAATACATATATTTTTCTTATATTTCTATGTCTTTGCATATACACAACATAAATAGATATGGCTGACTCAATTTTTATAGACCTTTTGGGAAATGGCTATTCTGACAGAAAATCATGTACCTTCCATTAAGAGCATCCTAGTAAATTCTATCTGCATTATTTCCTGAGTTATTAGAATCAAATTAACTTTGCTCATGCTTGTAAACTGCCTTCAATGACCTTTTTTATGACATTAGTCTGAACTTGGATAAATTTGGTGACTTGATCAATCAATATGTTTCCAAAGCTGTGATGATTTTCTAAGTAGTTCTATATGAATAATATATTATAAATATTTTTCAGCTAATTTATTAACATTTTGTGATGTCTTCAGATGACAAATATCTTCAGGGACCCATTAATGAAATGTTTAGCTCTAAAGAGTCGTGTGAAAAGTATTAAGATGAAATACAGATATTACATAATTATATTCTACTGCTGTGTTGGATATTTAGTTTTCCAAAATTTATAAAATTGTCCTCAAGTTAGTAACACTGAATTAAGAAAGAAACAAGGAAAAGTTTAATAACTATGACTCAAATTCTAAAGGGTGTCTAATACCTGGATGCTAACATGAGAAGTGTAATTTAAAAAGAGACTATGATGCAGACTGAAATTTACAAGGATGTACACTTCTTTCTGTATTTTTATTTCATCTAGATGAAAATTGTAAACTCATTTTTGCAACTTGCATATGAATTGATTGCAGCTGTAATTCTCCTTAATTTGATTATAAAATTTGTCAAAGTGCTTTTCTATCTTAGAAAATATGCATGAGAAACAAGGACTTTTGAACTGTGAACTTTATTACCCATAGTATGATCAAAACCAGTTATGTTTTACTATCAGAATGTCACTTCAATTACTTTGTTCTTTACCTTTGTCGCAGACTACACATAAGCTTTAAAGCTATGCATAAAAAATGTTGCAAAAAAGATTAAAACAAAAGTTTAAAATATTAATTACAATGGGATGTTAAAAATATTGTGTATATTTATTATAAAAAGTCTTTAATTAAAAGTCCAGACTGAGTTTTTTTGTCCTTCCTGAAACATATCTGGTGTCATAGAATAGAGGGTTGCATTATTCCACACTAGCCATTTGTTTTATTTACTGTTAAAGCTGTATGCCCTTGATTCCAGAGAAAACAATGTTTGAACCTATAATTAGCAATTTTTTCCTGAGCTTTTTTATTGTGTTCTGCTATATTAATTAAGCAAGACAAGGAATTTATATCTGAGGTAACAATGATATAATATAATAGGCAAATAATTAGAATATTCTAAAGAATGCCAGAGAAGCATATGAATCTATGATATTTATTAAGCAGACTAATTTGCCTTGAGCCTCTACTTGAAACTAGAATGTTTTCAAGTTTCAGAAACTTAATCTTCTTTCTAAAAAAAAACAAAAACAAAAACCCCAAAACTAATCAGGGGTCACGAGAACACAGAATAACAGAATCACAAAATGGCGGAGATTGGAAGGAAGCTTTGAAGGTCATCTGTTCCAACCTCCCTGTTCAAGCACAGCCACCTAGAACAGGTTACCCAGGGCCGTGTCCAGACAACTGTTGAATAGCACAACAGGACGGCTCCACAGACTTCCTGGGCAACTTGTGCCAGTGCTCAGTCAGAAGTGTTTTCTGATGTTCGGAAGGAGCCTCCAGTGTTTCACTTTGATTCCATTGCCTCTAGTCCTGTCACTAGGCACCACTGCTGGTAAATTACATTAAACAGCCCCAGATCTCTCAGCCTTTCCACATGTGTGACATTTCCTGATTCTTAATTATCTGTGTGGACTCTCCATTATGTCTCCTTTGTACTGGAGAGCCCTGAGCTGGCCAAAGGAATCCAATTGTCCACTCACCACTGCTAAGTAAAGCAGGGAAGGATTAAGTCCTTCAGTGTGTTGGCAACACTCCTGCTAAGGCAGTGCAGGATAGCATCGGCCTGCGTTGCTGCAGGAGCACACTGTTGGCTCATGTTCAGCTTGGTGTCTAGCAGGAGCCCCAGATCCTTTTCTGCAAAGCTGCTTTCCAGCAGATTATCCTCCAGCATATTCCAGTGCCTGCCATTATTCCTCTACAAGCAGAGAACTTTGCACCTCCCCTCCTTGTTGAACTGCATGAGGTTCCTTCAAGCCCTTTCTCCTGAGTGTCAGAGGGCTCTCCAGAGGCACCAGCCTCAGACTTATCATTTGCTACTCTAGGTTTGTTGCCATCTGCAAACTCTGTCCTATCACCTGGATTATTAATGAAGATGTTAAACATGACTGGATACGATACTGACCCCTGAGTTTCCCTGGTAGCCTCCAACTAGACCTCTGGTCCCTTCTATTCAGTTTTCAATCCAGCACAGCGTCCAGCCTGTACTTCATCAGCTTCTCTGATGGGATCTCATGGAGGGCTGTTAAAAGCCTCAGTGAAGTTAGATAGACAGTAACCACTCTTCCCTACCATGCCAGTTGTTTCATAGGAGTTTATCACGTTTTCCAAGCATAGCTTCACCTTTTTTGTCCTTTCTAATTAAACTGACAAAAACGCCATGAAACACTGACAGCATATACCAATGTTATACCAATATTTTTTATGGTATTCTGACACAATGACCATCCTTTCTCTTTACCTGTTTATCTATCTGCACATCTAATGTTGTACCTTACCTATATTACAACTATGCAGGTTTCTTGATGCCGCTTAATTGGACCAACTTGGAATATTTTCAACAACTGCTTATATAATCAATTTCTCAAAAGAATAGCAAATGTATTTTCAATATTTAATTTTATTTTTGCATCCCTTTCACTTATACCCACTGTAGAAAAGCCTTTTGATCATGTAATTAGATTGCTGGCTGCCTGCTCTCAAAAATGGCCTTTTTTCTTCAAATTGTTTACTGTATCTCAAGATATTACAATAAGATTGGCACTTGGGTGCAGCTCAGAAATATTCGACACCTGTCGAATAGAAACTTCATCCAGCTGATACACCCGCGTGTTTCAGTAATTCCAAGCAATATTTATTCTCTAATAATCCCATTGCTCCTAGTTTGGTTGGGTTTTTTTGTTTGGTTGGTTTTTTGTTTGGATTTTTTTGGGGCGTGGGTTGTTTTGTCATTTTTTGTTGTTGGGGGTTTTTTGTTTGTTTGTTTTTGTTTGTTTTTTGGGGTTTTTTGGGATTTTTTTTTTTTTTGCATGTGAAGTCCTTTATGACTAGAACATCTTCCTTTTGGCTCTTTTGCAAACTACTTCTGTTTCCTGTAAATACAGATACCCACAAGTATGATATTGATAATATGTAGGATTTCTTCAGTTTTTTGGCATTTGCAAGCTTCTCTTCCCAATTTTCAAGTTTATTTTTAATTCACTTTCTTCCTATGAATCTGATTACTGTTAACCCAGTACATTGAGACATCATCTAGTTTCACCTTTACTTATTTTACTTTGAAAAATGTCTCATCTACTTTTGTCTTTCAGCCTGGCAAATCCGATTTTCTTCTTGTTTATTTCTAAACCTTTAGAAGACTTATTGGTTATTTTAATCTGATCTTTTCTACAGCCTGGTTTCAGCAAATGAAAACACACTCTCCATAGTTTCATGTTTGATTTAATTTCCTCAGATCCTGCTAAAATTTATTGTCCCTTTCAAATTCTTGATATTTTAAAGTAACAGTTTTCAGATTTTCCATTCTAACAATCAACTTCAAACTTCACCAGGACAGGGTCATAAATAGTACTTCTTCACTTCAATTTAAGTATTTAAATATGTCTGATCTATAAATGCAGATGTTTTTTTAAACTGCTCTTTTTCTCGTTGCCCTTTTTAGCATTTCTGCTTCCTATTAGAGAAAGACAAAAATTTGTTCTGGAAATTGCAGTGACATTTCCAGAAGTCTACATGCAGAGTTTTATCTCCTTGCTTTCACTCAGTAGTCTTATCTATTTTTGTGTTTCTAGATGTCGTCTTCATTTTCTTTCTGCCCTCCTAATGCTATCTGACATTTATATGATAATTTTTGAGAATCTGAACTAGAAAAACTACCACTGAACTAAAAAGATGTGTCTTTTATAACAAACAGTGTCTATATCATATTTCTGTAAGAGAAATGGGAAGGAGTGACTAATAACTATTCTGTGTAAAAAGACTCTAGGGTGTACTTCATGAGTAAGCCATGTTAGCATCAACTTATTAATTAAAACTGTTGCACAGGATAGGCAGTTCCATATTTGAGCCTCAGAGAATATGAAGATACTTAATCAAAATGCACTGACTCTTAATATAGATGATGGGTGGTTCTTCCTTGCTAAGGTTTTCCCTTCCACCTGGATCAGACATAACATCTCTAGCTAGAAAAAAAATTAGCCACTTCTCACTCTTTTTTTGTCCCTTCCTTCTCTCTCTCTCTCTGGTATTTTATTCTCTTTCTTAGCTCTCTTCTTCTTAAGGCTATCCTACTTCTGTTTCTCACTCTCTACCCTACCCTCAAATGAAAATATGAAAAATATGAAAATATTCTTCAGAAATTCAGATTTTCACATATATTGTTCGAGGTGATATAACAAGTTAAATATCAAGACTTGTCACTTGGTTTTGTTTTATATAGGAACATATATTTAAATCCTATTAAAATTATTTCCTCATGGTAAATATCAGAAAAAAGGCTTACCTGACAATAACCAGTAAAATGGAATTTTTAGTTCACAGACCATTAGTGGAAATGCAACAGATCCTGAGAGAAGAAGGAAACAAAGAAGTAAGCATATTTTTTGTCAAAATAAACAATGCTGAACTTCCTTTTTTCTGTGTCACAGTTTGAGGAACACAGAAAAGGACCGTGCTGTTTTCCTCTGAATTTGTTGTAAACTATCAGCTGGAACAATCAGTCTTTATAAATCATGTAAGTAGGGTACATCAGTGGAGCAGAACAACTCTATTTTCAAAATAAAGCATTCCAGAAGTAACAAAAAAAAAAAAAAAAAGAAAAAAAAAAAGAAAAAAAATTTTAAAAAAAGGATTTCAAGCCACAAATGTGGAATGCAGTGTTATGCTTTAGAGGAACATAGGTTTTCAATGCTCTGACTTTATGAAAAGAAAGAGTGTACTGAAAGGGAATGTGATCAGTCAATGGCAAGACATACTGAGGATCTGAGTACAAGCTCTGCTATTTACATGCAAATTTGCAAAACAAAGAAGAAACTGAATGAATATAAACCACAGAACTGATTCCTTTAACTTTTGCATTTGATCTCGCTTTTTCTGCCACATTCCTTGATAGATAATTTCACCTCCTACAACTCCAAAGAGTTGCTCCTGTGTGTAGCAGTTGAACAACAGCAGGCAGTGACAGTGATGGTAATTCACACAATGATCAGTTAGTGGCTGGGTAGTTAGGATGTTTGCACAGCTAGTTTTGAGTGACTGCCCTCTTCAAAGTTAATCACCAATGGAAAACTCAAATTCTCATTTATTCATCCTTGCAAGATAGTTGTGAATATTAGTAATCAATCACAGTAATTGCCATTTTCAAATTCAAACAGGGCTGTGGGAACTTGGAATGTATGATGTCTAGGGTTAGACTAGCCACAGCAGAACTTTAGGAGAAATAACACATCTTAACTGGAATGGATGAATAAAGTGGAATGGCACTGTAAAGAGACAGTAGACAAAGGGTGGTGTATTCTAGTGAGGTACTGTTGGGGGTTGGGTTGTCTTTCCTTTTGTTTCCTTTTAACAGTGTAGAATTTTTTTTCCATTCAGTTGCTAAATAGCCTTAATTACTGAGTACTTAAGAAAAACAAAGGCTATACCTAGGCCTAAAGAAAAGGCCCATCTATGTTTACTGTTCTGTCGGGGAGTTTTTCTCTCGAAGGGGGTGGGGGGTGGAGGAATATCTCGAGAATTGGGGACTGGTAAAAGGAGAGGGGAGGGGTGGAGCGGGACTGGCTTTTGGAGGAGGACACGGGAAGAGACAGCTCTGCGAGGGAGAAGTTTTTTTTTCGCTGCTGCTGCTGGAGCCCTGGCTTGGAGCTGTTTTCTTCTGCCTCTTGGGGTGAGCCTCTGCTTGTGAGAGCAGCCGCTGAGCCTGTTGTCATCTGCTCGGGTGCCCGGAATCCCTGAGCTCGCCTCTCCTCGCTGGGCTAGGAGCCGGGCGGCTGCTGCCCCCCGCCCCCACCGCTCCTTCGGCACTGCTCTGGGTTTCACTGCGCTGCAGCCCCGCTCCCCCGCCTGCCGAGACGTCCTGCCCTCCCAGTTTGCTGCTTTCCAAGAATCCTGCTGGGGCACTGGAATCGACTGCTCCAAGGAGGTTTGTGAAGCAAAACCTCTCTTCCGTTTTGTTTTCCCCTGCTGACTGAACCACCATAGCACGTGCTCCCTGCCGGCTGTGACCATCACTGCACTGAGGGGGGGGGGAAGTGCCTTCAGGCCAGGAGGTCGGGACCGGGTTCTTGGTTCTGTTTTGTTGTTAGTGCCATAAAAGTTGTTGCTTGTTTGCTCTGTTATAAATCCTAGTAAAAAACTGTTATTCCTACTCCCATATCTTTGCCTGAGACCCCCTTAATTTCAAAATTACAATAATTCGGAGGGGAGGGGTTCACATTCTTCATTCCGAGGGAGGCTCCTGCCTTCCCTAGCAGAGACCTGTCCTTCAAACCAGGACAGATTTATAGGAAAATAAGAGTTTGATGAGAGGACTATAGGTTTGAACCTCTAAGGAACAGAGAAAAAAGAGGTAGTATGCAGTAAGAGTTTTATATTGGTGGAGATGGACAGAAAACATATGTGGCTTACTGTTCCTAGATTATGATTTTTAGCAACACATGCAATTGTTTTTGCTTGTCATTATCAGAAGAATATGTCATCCTGAAATACCATGCTTTCCAAAAAACCTTGAAGAAACAAATATCCTAAGACCCAAGTGTACCAACTCACTTGTCATGCATGTAGATATTTCCTAAATTCTTTGGGTATCAAGTATGTGTAATTTGACCTAATAATAAAATAAATAATGTGGTTGAATTCTGCAATTGTGTATCTTGAGGTAGAAATAAAAGAAATTATTGTAGTATTTCTTTTTTTTTATCAAGACCTTAGAATGAAAGACATTTGTTACTTCTTTGCGGGCTAGAACACTTACCACAAAGGACTGCAGTATAGGAAAGGAAATTCGATCAAAGAGTTTTGTTTTTTATGATGACATCCATCCATGTTCCAATCACTAGCTTCTCTGTATATAAACATGGCTTTCCATATGAAAGAGAAAAATTGAAGTTACTACTGGGGTTTCTAAGAAAAATTGTTGCTCAGGAAAGGCTTCATCTTCCATATTCAGTGTTTAGCTAACAAATAATCCTCATTTTCAAATAAGTTACTCATTATTCAAGAGTTTTCAAAGTCAAACTATCCTTTTCAGAGCAGCCAAACTGCAAACTTAAAATTTCAATTATAGTTTCTTACTGGTCAATTTTTTATCATAATTAGTGTACTTACATAAATTTTCACAAGCAAAATGATGACTTTAAGTACTCTTTTGTCCTGAACCCATGAAGAGGCTTTGCAGAGTAAAATGTTTCATAATGACTAGTTTTATAACCTTTTTTTAAGTTTTTACACTATGGAAAAAAGAAAAAAACAACCAAAACAAAAAGTACTCAAGCCATATGAAATACTAATAAGAAAAACTGCTTGAGTTTAACAGTGTAGATTGCTTTGGCATACTTACCTGCTGAAGTAAAATCTCAGAATAGTACTGCTTATTATTCCTTTAGAAATCCTTTGGTTCTTGGAAAGGAAGATACTTTAGGTTTATTTTTTGTCTGATTCCCTTCTTTTTTCCCCAAGAGTCCCTCTAACTTAACTTTTCTCCTTCACACAGAAACAGCATAAATTGTAGTTTTATCTTCTGTAGTCTGATATTATCAGGTCATTGTTTGTTCTTAATTAACTGAACATTCTGGTATTATCTTTGCTAGGAGAAAATTGAAATATGGATAAAGTTCTTGATATTGTCCTTGATTTTAATACATAAGAAGCCCAATTAGATAACAAGAGGAAAGAAGAAAAAGAACATGGAATACTATATTTACAGAAAAGGTGTATCTAAAAATCAATATATTTCTTCACCTTGCTACAATCAAAACAGCGCTTCACAGCACCTACTTGACCTTAGAAATTGAAATAATCTTAGATTATAGCTAATTCATTTGTTTTGTGTAGGATATTGGCAAACTTAATAAATGAGGTAGGCTGATAATTACTGCTGGAGCTGGGATTTATATTTGACTTCTCAGTCATTGATCATTACTTCAAAGAATGATTCATAGACTTTGCCTCTAGAATGTAATTCCTCAAGGGAAAGTTCTAGACTGAGACAGAGTTAATTGAACAATCTAATATATCTTAAAGTGTTTCTTAAGCAGGAGAAACTTTAGCTTTTCAAGTCCTTGATCTTCAGGTTCTTGACACTGTCAAACCTGATCACATATTCCTGTGAGGGTTAATATTGTAAATAAAAGGGCTCTCTTTAGCCCTTTTTTATGTTTTGGTGTGAGAAGAAAAGAAGGAAATTGTTCATTCAATTTACCCAATTTGTTAGCACAGTTTAAAAATTTATCTCGGTTCTAAATTTATTAATTGTTGGATAACTCTTTTGGAATCCTCTCTTTTTATTCAGAAAGTATGACTGGCATTAAAGACTATCCTAGCATTAAAAAATTGCACAAAAGAGATATAGGCAGAGGTCCCTCTCTTAGAGTAATTGAAAAAGTAGCTCACTTTGGCAGAAACAAGGTCCTCACCATTATCAAGACGCTGATAGCATGATTAAGTTTGTACTGCTTTCCATACTAGTACCTGCATAGGAATGCTATTAGTAGTTAAAGATAATAATTTACTTCAGTTATCAGGTGTATGATAAATGAGACTGCTGGAGTGATTACATTAAAAATGTCTGATTAAGATAAGCATAAATCCAATAAATGATAGATTTTATGACATGGCAAAATGCATGACAAAAAGTTTTGAGTTGCAGCAAAGGTGAAACAAGTACCTCCAAAAGTAAGTAAGATTTAGAATCTGCATGCTGATGAAAACTGAAGTATCAACTGTCTATAAAAAACAAATAGACAAATGATAAGAGAAAATGACAAAACAGCATAATGAAAAGGTATTTAGCACAGGTAACATTTTAAGAAAAATCAGGAGCTGACCTATTCTCTCTGATGAACAGTGACAGGACCTGAAGAAATGGCATGAAGCTGTGTCAGGGGAGGTTTAGGTTGGATATTAGAAAAGGTTCTTCACTCAGAGGGTGGTTGGGCACTAGAAAAAGCTCCCCAGGGAACTGGTCACAGCACCAAGACTGAAGTAAATTCATTTTCTTTATTGAATTAACTACCTACTTAGTGAAAGAATACATTTTTAAAAAATTGATAGCTTAGCTAATCTGCTTGCTGATCAAAATGAATAATACAATCCATTGATGACAGCCACGTAGGCTACTCAAATATGAGACCAAACATATACTAACAGAGTTGCTATCACTACTTGGTATTAGTACAAAATCAAAAACAGATAAGAAAATCACACTGCTTCAAAGCACATGAAATATTACAGCTTGCACCTGAATTGCAAGTCTTACCTTTACTGATGGGTGTTGGCTACTTCCCTGACTTGTACATTTGGTATTTTTGGCTACCTAGGTGTTCAATATTAATCAAAGTGTACAGAACATAAGCTGGGGTCATATCTATTTTTGGAGCACTCATTTTGAAATTAGAAAAAGGACAATCAAAATCCAAAGAGAAATAGAGTTTGAAGAATTTTTTCTTCACAATGACCTGCAAAATACTTTCTAGAGTATAAGCATCACTTTAAACTATAAATATAGATGAAGCCCTTCTATGACTGTCAGTGGTGAAAACTTTAGCCTGTTAACAATTATTCACATAGAAATACTGACCTTCCTCTCATTTTTATAATCTATTTAATATTGAAATTTATGGTTTGGACTGAAATAAAATCAGAACATCACAGAACATAAAAATGCTCTAATGCTAACTTATATATATTTAAAATAATCAAACAAATGCTGATAACAGTTAAAAACCAGTATTGATTATTTGCAGACCTATCTTTGGCCAAGAAAAATTTCTTATGTGACAGTGTTTAAATAAAATTAAATACAGCAAAAAGTGCTTTTCTTGCAATAGTTGTCATGACATTTATTTATCTCCATTTTCTTTAGAGGACTTTGTTTTTTAAAATTGCATCTTGTGTTAACATCTTATGTTGCTAATTACTGAAAAGATGAGTTTTGGTTTTTTATAAGAATTGTGCTGGTGAATTACCATCTTGCTGGGAATCTTGTAAGTTGTAGTAAATGATGTGATGTTCTAAAGCTTGATATGGTACCTTTACACTCTGTTATAGGCCTTTTTTCTTAATTTAGTCTGGTAAATTTGTGCTGAAATTCAGTAGTGTTCCTGAGATCATCATACTGATTCACTTGGAATGTTGTTTAGCTACAAATTCCACAAGGCAAGAGACAATAATTTTTAGTACTGCTTGCCTTTCAAGGAGATAAAATTTTCTTCTGACCTATAGCCTTTCCAAATTTTCTCATTTCATTACTATAGTTTGCATTTTACTCATAAAAGTAAAGCTGAAATGTCAGCCGGTCTTGAAGTAACCATATTCAACTATTTGTTTCTATTCTCATGTCTTGAAAAATACATAGTGACTAAAACCAGGATATTTTTGGTAGATATTTAATATATGACAGTCCTTACTGGTAAAAGAAATATAACAAGGAAAAAAAAATTACAGAGGAAGAAGCAAAAGCACATAAATTGTTTTAATGAGTACTGACATGCTTTTTAAACAAAATTCAAATCTTATTTCCCAGCATTTTTAGTAGGATTTTTTTTCTGAAAACATCAATGAGATTGTATATTTTGTATTAATATATTGCAATTAATATTGATAATAAAACATTTGACAAGTGTCCTCAAAGGAAAATACATAAATATTTCTTTTACAGGAAATTTAGTCATGATCTAATGTCCTTCATTTCTATTATTGTAAAGGTAGATAATAAGAACTATATTTTACCTCTAAGTTGTATTATTTCCCTTCTGGCCACAGTATGAAACAGATTGTGCAATAATGCTTCCAGACTGGCTTCTATTATAATGACTTTTAGACACATTAAGTTAGGATAAGAAGGATTCCCTTTGAGATAATCATTTAAGTCATTACAAAATGCTCTGTAGAGAGTAGACCTAAAGGGAGATCAACTGGTCAAGCTACTAACGCATCTTTCTACTGCATTCACTGAAACATCAGACAGCATTCATTTAACTCTTTATTACAAGATTACTTGTACTGATATTTTGAGAGTGGAATTTGCATGTCCATGCACAGTTATGCACACAAATACATATATACATATATACATATATACATATACATATACGTATATGTATATGTATATGTATATGTATATGTATATGTATATGTATATGTATATGTATATGTATAGTGTCCTTGACAGTCCTTATATTCAGGCAATACAATGAGCATCAAATTCACGAATGACAGATAATCATGCTTTTAATGATGGATAATATAATATGATTTTCATATAAAAAATGCCTGAGAAATCTAATGAATTGTGGCAATATGAACTATTTATATATTCAGCAAAATAATGTTGTATTTCCTGTTGAGAGTAATGGGGTATGAAATGAGTCATTTCATCTAATTATGCTCATGTTATATATCAGTATGTTTCACATGTCCTGAGGCTGTTATCCTGGTGGTTTAGATGTCAGCATATGCCCATAATCATGGATATCTACATCTGTGGGACAGTTAGAGAGTCATCATAAAGCCATATAAATCAGGGTGCCATGTGAGATCCTGGTAACTCACTTTTTACTAGAAGCACTTTTCTATTTTTATGGTTCACACATCTGAAATAACAATATCACACAGGCCAAATTCAATAGATAATTTTAGTGTTGTTTTCTTTTTATAGTAGCCTAATTTTCAGGTGTTCAGAGAAATTTCAGTCCGCATTCCAAGCCTTCAGAACAACAAACAAAATCCAAAACTCTATTAAAAAATATACTTCTGAAATTAACTAAATTTTTTTTGCTGAGACCATATTCCAAGGTTTTGAATGGCACATATCTACAACCTTGAGATCCTTTCCAGCTAAGAAACAATAATGCTACTATTTATATGTATTTAATGATTTCTGCTGATTTTCATGCTTGTAAAGAAAAAATCCTCCAAACTAACAAACAAAATAAAGTTTAGATTGTCCTTAGCTGAGAAGCCACTGAATACATTTCAGTTTAATAATTGAAAAATATTTTTATACTTATAAACTCAGCTTTTCCTCTTCATTAAGAAATCTTTATTAAGATAATAAAACTAGGGGTATTGGTTTGAAGGGGTTTTTTAATATCTCTGAGCCACTGAAATCAGCGGTTAAGCTCTCGATAACTTTAATGGTGCTTCAAGGGATTTTTCAGTTTTAAGCTTTTGCCCTTTCTTTTCTCATCACATAAAGACTTTTGCAATGTTAGAAAAATTCTCTTTTTATATTGTTTTAACCTGATCACAAAAAACCATCCACTGTCTGGACCTGTGGGTGTATAGAGGTGAAGTATAATCTTGACTGGCGTTCTGGCAGATTGCAGACAGTTGCTAAATCTGGTACACAGAGGAAAAAGAATGTAGTGATAAATCTTTAAGCATTCTCAAAAAATATTTTTTAATTTTCTTGTATATCAACAAGATATCACTGCATTAGTGTATTTTTATATTGATTCTAGTACATCACTTTCTAAATGTTTCACTGATTCTGCAGATTGTAGAATGCAATATATTTTCAGCTAGACAGTTAATATTACAGTCTTCTTTTACTTCTCAAATGAAAACTGACTTTTTTTTCCAGAATTATTGTGTTTTTCTTTCTTTTCTAGCAAAATAAGCTGAAAAACACTGACATGAAATGTAAAGGCTATAGATGCACCACAGTATGAGAGATGTCCTGTAGTAAGTCAAAACTTCTGTCATATGTGAAAGTCACAATTGGATCAGTTCTGCCTAACACATAACTCTCATTTTCACCTACAGTTTTTTGCTTACTATTTTGGCCCTCCTAACTTTCCCTACTGGAAACAGACTAGTGGAATGTTGTTAGGAACTTTGAGTATCCTTTGAGGGACTGGCTATCTACTCTCAAGCCTAAGCAGAGATGAGAGAATCACAGAATCATTTATGTTGGGAAAGATCATCAAGTCCAACAACCACTAAGCCATATCCCTAAGTCCCATATCCCACTTCCCTGGACAGCCTTTTCCAATGCCTTGTCACCATTTCAGTGAAGAAATTTTTCCTAATATTTAATCTAAGCCTCACCCTGGAGCAAGCTGAGGCTATTACCTTAGGATGCCACTGGCGTTCTTGGTCATCTGCTAAAACTCTTTGTTACATGTTGCAGCTATCATTTAACTCTGGTGATATGAACAGTTAGCAGAGATCACTGACAAACAGCTGGTTTTAAAGTGGCAAGAACTTCTGAAGCTTTGGTGATTCTTTTGTAAGTGTAAAGTGGTCACTTCCTTTGAAGGGTTAAAGGCAGAGAGGTTGAAGAGATTTCATTCCACTTGGCTTAGATGTCCCTGACACAGGCATCTGCTTCTTAGCTGGTTGCCCTACCCATCAAGTATACTTGAAGGAAATTGAAGGAAAAAAGCAGTCAATCACTACTCAAAGTAGGATTTATCTGATTCACTCACTCTATGTCTCTTTCTACTTCCTGATAAAATGATTTATTCCATAAAACTACCTTTCCCTCCTCCCAGAGGTTGTGCTGTCAGTGGTCTAAGGCCATGTTTTGATAGAGAAAGTCTGCTGAGTAGAGCCATGCAAGATAAATATAAAATTTGAGACAGAAGCAGGGTTGCTGGTGTAAGGACAGTCTGCAACACAATGACTCCAGAAAACAATACAACACAATGAAACCCCCCCCCCCCCAAAAAAAAAAACCCCAA